>JAHIAM010005574.1:0-79121 GCA_021605205.1 Aegilops longissima | reverse complement strand
GTAGGAGTTCAGGATCACTTCTTGATCATTAGTAGTTGATGACCGCCTTTGTTTCTCTTCTCGCCTCATTTGCGTATGTTAGCCACCATATATGCTTAGCCGCTGCTGCAACCTCGCCACTTTACCCCTTCCTTCCCTTTAAGCTTTGCTAGTATTGATACCCATGGTAATGGGATTGCTGAGTCCTCGTGGCTCACAGATTACTACACCACCAGTTGCAGGTACAGGTTATGCGATGATCATGACGCGAGAGCGATGCTTGCTTGCATTGAGTTCTTCTTCTGCTTCTTCGATCAAGGGATAGGTTCCAGGTCGGCAGCCTGGGCTAGCAGGGTGGATGTCGTTTGAGTTTCTGTTTATGTTTCATCCGTAGTCGGATGTTGATCTTGTATATGATGTGTTGTTGTATTCATGTGACATTGTATGTATTGGATTTATCCCCATCTATTATGTAATGTTGATGTAATGATATCCACCTTGCAAAAGCGTTTCAATATGCGGGTCTATCCTTGGTGGGACCTTCGTGTTCCTTTTGGATAGGGTCGCATATTGGGCATCATTATGATTACTAGGTTGAGCATCATCATGAACATCATCATTAACATTTTCACTAGGTTCATGTTCATTACCAGATTGTGTTTCAGCATCAGACATAGATATATCATTTGGATTCTCAGGTGTTTCAGCAATAGGTTCACTAGAAGTTTGCAAAGTCCTATCAATTTTTTTCTTCCTTTTAGAAGAACTAGGTGCATCAATATTATTTCTCTGAGAACCTTGCTCAATTCTCTTAGGGTGGCCTTCAGGATACAAAGGTTCCTGAGTCATTCTACCAGTTCTAGTAGCCACTCTAACAACATAATCATTTTTCTTACTATTCATTTCATCAAGCAATTCTTTTTTGTGCTTTAAGTACTTGTTCCATTTGCGTGGTAACCATAGAAGCATGTTTGCTAACAAGTTTAAGTTCACCTCTAATATTAGCCATATAATCACCCAAGCGTTTAATAATATAAGCATATTGTTTTAATTGTCTACCAAAATAAGCATTGAAGTCTTCTTGCTTAAACATAAAGTTATCAAACTCATCCAAGCACTGACTAGCAATTTTAGTAGGAGGGACTTCAGCTTCATCATATCTAGAGAGAGAATTTACCTTTACTACATGTGTCGGGTTATCGAGATCAGGAGATTCTTCAATAGGTAATGGATCAAAATTATATCTTTCTTCAACGGGCGGTAGATTAAGACCATGTATTTCTTCAATAGGAGGTAAATTCTTAACATCTTCAGCTTTAATACCTTTTTCTTTCATAGATTTCTTTGCCTCTTGCATATCTTCGGGACTGAGAAATAGAACACCTCTCCTCTTTAGAGTTGGTTTAGGAATAGGCTCAGTAATTGGAGCAGGAGCTGGCTCAGGAGGTGCCCAATTATTTTCATTTGTTAACATATTATTCAATAGAATTTCAGCTTCATCCGGTGTTCTTTCCCATAAAAGAGAACCAGCACAACTATCCAGGTAATCTCTGGAAGCATTGGTTAGTCCATTATAAAAGATATCAAGTATTTCATTTTTCTTAAGAAGATGATCAGGCAAAGCATTAAGTAACTTGAGAAGCCTCCCCCAAGCTTGTGGGAGACTCTCTTCTTTAATTTGCACAAAGTTGTATATTTCCTTTAAAGCAGCTTGTTTCTTATGAGCAATGAAATATTTAGCAGAGAAGTAATAAATCATATCCTGGGGACTACGCACACAACCAGGATCAAGAGAATTAAACCATATCTTAGCATCACCCTTTAATGAGAACGGAAATATTTTGAGGATGTAAAAGTAGCGAGATCTCTCATCATTAGTGAACAGGGTGGCTATATCATTCAATTTAGTAAGATGTGCCACAACAGTTTCAGATTCATAGCCATGAAAAGGATGAGATTCAACCAACGTAATTATATCAGGATCAACAGAGAATTCATAATCCTTATTGGGAACACAGATAGGTGAAGTAGCAAAAGCGGGGTCAGGTTTCATTTTATCTTTAAGAGATTCTTTGTTCAATTTAATTAATAACCTTTTAAGTTCATGACGATCTCTGCAAGCTAAAATAGCGGCAGAAGATTCCATATAAAAAACATAACCCTCAGGAATAACAGGCTTATCTTCATCATCACTTTCATCAATATTATCAGATTCAATAATTTCTTTTCTCTAGCCCTAGCAATTTGTTCATCAAGAAATTCACTAAGGGCACAGAGTATCGCATATAGAAGTAGTTTCATCATAAGTATCATGCATAGCGTATGGCATCATCAATAACATGCATATATCGTAATCTAATAGCGTAAGCAGGTTTAGGTGTCGCAAGTCGAGGGAGTCCTGGATTAGGGGTGTCCGATAGCCGGACTACCATCATCACCGAACTATCATTTGCCGGACTATCATCATCGACCGGACTCCAAGACTATGAAGATACAAGATTGAAGACTTCACCCCGTGTCCGGATGGGACTTTCCTTGGCGTGAAGGCAAGCTTGGCAATACGGATATGTAGATCTCCTACCATTGTAACCGACTCTATGTAACCCTAGCCCTCTCCGTGTCTATATAAACCGGATGGCTCTAGTCCGTAGGACAACAATCACAACAACCCTTACAATCATACCATAGGCTAGCTTCTAGGGTTTAGCCTCCTTGATCTCGTGGTAGATCCACTCTTGTAAACATCCACAATATCAATATCAATCAAGCAGGACGAGGGTTTTACCTCCATCAAGAGGGCCCAACTGTAAACATCGTGTCCCTTGTCTCCTATTACCATCCGCCTAGACGCACAGCTCGGGACCCCTACCCGAGATCCGCCGATTTTGACACCGACATTGGTGCTTTCATTGAGAGTTCCTCCGTCGCCACCGATAGGCTTGATGGCCTCTTCAATCAACAACGACGCAGTCCTGGGTGAGAACTTTCTCCCGGACAGATCTTCAGATTCGGCGGTTTCAGATCGCGGGCCAACTCCCTTGGCCATCCGAGCAGATCGAAGCTACGCCCGGGCCGCCAGTCAGGTTTGAAGCCTAAACTTCACGGCCGATATCCGTGGGGATTTGATCTCGATGGATCTGAGCCACAGCCGAGCGCTACGCCGCTGTCACGATGGGCATGACCTAACTCGCCACGGACAAGACCTTGAGGTCAAGACTCGATCCGCCTCCGACTCATAGTCCGGAGCCGATCGCTCAATCGAGGACGGATGGCTGGACACCGCCGGAGCCGCAATCCTCACGGCGATGGAGCCGAACACTTACCTTGTCCCACGAAGCCCATGACTCCGAGGTGCCGACTCCCGCCCGACCAACCTCCCGCGCCCGCGCCACCAAATCTGATTGGGCGCGATCATGGAATTCACCGCTATGGACATCTTTCAGACTCGCCTTTGGCGATATCATAAATTCATTGAAGCATCTCTCGCTATCCGGAGAGCCCTGGCCGGATTACGGCCAGACGGTTGGGACGCGGATGACGAAGAAATTCAGATCCCACCCACCACCCACTTCAGAGCCACCGCCGATGATTTAACCGACATACTCGACCACGATTCAAGATATCGACGGTATGGACGACGATGCCGGAGACTCCCAAGAACCAAGGCTTACAGACACCGAAGACCACCTCCATATACGACATATACATGGTGGACACCTCAAGGGAAGCGATAACGAGGAACAACGGACGCGGCAGAGGATAATCTCGCCGATAAAACCAAAACGGCGACGCAACGCCGCCTCTAAGTCCCGCCGATCAAAGCAGCCTTCCTAACGACCCAGCGATAGAGCAGGGCAAGCCAGCGGACGACTTAACAGGATGAGCCGGATAATCAACCCTTCACGGAGCAATCAACAGTCCGCCACAACACCAGAGCATAAGAACATACGCAAAAAGCTAGTCGCCATCGCAAGAAGTTTGAAGAAGGTGAAACGGAAGCTCAAAACAGCGTAAGACACGCCGTAATGAAGTGGAGCAAAGTATTCAAGACCGCAGACAATATGGCAATGGCCACCAAACTAAGAGCTACCCAAGCGCAAGTTGTTGCCGAATTTGACGAGGAAGCCATCGAGCCTCCACAAAAAAAATAAAGAGGTCGCTGTCGGATAGACGCCGATGACAGCCCAAAGCGACAACCTGGCTGCACACAAGCCAATTATAACCTCGGTAAAACGGACGCCCAACTAGGTCCATCTACGGGCCAAAAAGAGGACCCCAGAAGTAGCACACCACGACAAGTGTTCAAGACAGCTGCACACCCAATATAGGGCGCCAGACACCCGCTTATGTTTCACCGATGAGGTGCTAGATCATGAATTTCAGCAGGTTTAAACCCATAAACATAGAGGCATACGACGGCACAATGCACCCTGAGTCTGGATAGAAGACTACATACTACACATACACATGGCTAGAGGAGATGATCTCCACGCCATAAAATACCTACCCTCAAGCTCAAAGGGCCAGCTCGGCATTGGCTCAAAAGCCTCCCGAAAACACTCTGGAAGTTGGGAAGAGCTTGAGGACGCTTAGAGCAAATTTTCAAGGGACTTATGTCCGCCCTCCGATGTCGACGATCTGAGTCATATAACCCAACAGCCCGAGAGTCGGTACAGAATTCGGAACAGTTCCTTACCAAAAGAACTAAATAGTCGATCGTCCGGACGCGAAGCCTTAGCAGCTTTTAAACACAACGTCCGAGACGAATGGCTCGCCAGACACCTCAGCCAAGAGAAGCTAAGAACAATGGCCGCGCTTAATAAGTTTCATGACGCGCTTATGCTAGAGAAGACAGCTGGCTAGCAAGATGCAGACCAATGACCCGAGTACATCCGAGATCGAGATGGAACGAAGTCACGGCGCATGAAAGATCAGCGCGGAATAAACAAAAAGCCCACAGGCACGGCGGTCAACGCCGGATTCAAAAGTTCGCGCCGCATAATAAAACACGACTCTTAAGGACAACAGACGAGCTATCAAATTTAAACAAAATTTTAGATCGGATATGTCAAATCCACAAGACTTCTAAGGCTCGCAAACCATACCAACCAAAATTGTTGGTTTTTAAACAGTCCGCAGACTTAACGCCGACGCAAGGGGCTCGATACGCCAAGCGAGGACAATGACGAGCCCCACCAGCAGAGAGCACCGAAGTCAAAGGACTTTCCTCGAGAAGTCAAAACAAAGAACTTGCTTCACGTGATAAACACGAAAAGCCAACACGGCACTCGCCAAGACAAGTGTCGGACGATCCACCCCAAAGGACCAAGGTTGATGTCAAAACCAATCACTTTCGACCATCCGGATTAGTCCGTATATCCGGAGCGCAGGATAGACTGCCCGATATCCGGATCCCATAATAGATGGACTGCAATTAACGCAGGTGTTGATGGACGGCGGCAAGTGACTTAAACCTGCTATATCCGGACACAATCCGCAAGTGGGGATAGACCCTATTACACCCGCATAGCCGCACTTCCTTCAAAGGAGTGGCGCCAGCCCTTAAGCCAGCTATCAAGCACCACCGACGGGAAGCTCGTCCGCTTCAATGCAATACCACATTCCGCGCTCTTACGCTTAAAATGCCCGTCCACGTGGCATCGCTTTCATCATAGGGTCGCCTCGAGACCCCGGACAGGCTGGACGAGTCCGAATAAATAAGCTAGGGCTACCTAGCCGCACACCCCTTCACAAGGGTTTGCACATACAAGCCATAATGAGCTAGCATAGGCTCAGCTTTCTTAATCTATATTTCAATTTTTATGCACTTTCTCGCACGATTTCTTTTCCAACCAAGTTCCTCTCTTTTTACAGATGAACAACGTGCACACCCGCCCAGATACGGCACAACGGAGACACAGTGCAGATGTGCAGAGGGACCCGCTGCAAGGACTCTTTTCGCACTAAGACCCTACGTAAACCTTTCTTATCGCTCTTGTTGCTATAATCCCTGGTTTTTCAAGATAACCAGAGTGGAGATCAAGCTTTGGCATCGGCCGCTGAAGAACCTGCCTGCACTCGACACAAGGGGCTTAGGGCTTTGTTTTGCCCGCTATTATAAAGACCGAACACCTTCGGAGTGTTCGCGCCTCGAGTTAGGCCTTATATGCATCAGCTCCAATCATGTCTTTGGTCAAATGTTGGATTTGCCCGCCCCGTGTTTTGCTGCCTTACGCTCAGATCATCGGCTAACGCGCCTGTGGAGAACTGCTGCAATTGTGCCCCGCCTCGCTGGGCGAGCACCTCAAGAGAGAAAGCCGAAAACTGACTGTCATGATACAGCGGAGACTGGTCAACCACTGATCGACCTTGGGAATGTTTAGATTCCTCCGCTTAACGGCGGGCCATTTCCGCCAGCACATACGCTACTCAATTCGAGAGCACGGTGCCCCAGGGGCTATGTCGTAGCCCCACCCTCGAACTCCATGGCTAAGTGAAAGTGATAAAGCATTATAGTCCGGTTGCCTCGCTTGCTACGCTACCACCTCCTTTACAGACCGAGACGCCGGATTAAGTGTGAACGCTATATTTTTTGCGAACACCCCGCACCTTGTGCGTGCGTAATAAGCCGACGATCGCCATCTTCAAAGTTATACATATGTATACAAGAACGGTCGCAGGAGATATTCTATTACTTGAACGCACAAGTATAAAAGGCGCTTATATCATAAAATCGCTTTTACATCATATCAACGCTCATTCGAATGTAACATTTTCGAGCACTACGACTTATTACACGAGCACCGTGCAGACTTCGCCAAAATAGTGCTCGCTGGTAGCCGGTTATTATCCGAACCCGGGTCGCAACAGCGGTGGCATCCATCTCGTCCAATGTGTTCACACGGCGAGCGCCATCCGCGCACCTCTATGCAGGCCGACCGCTTCATCGCTTTTATATGCGGCACCGCCCCAAGAAATTGCTGCAATAAGCCAAAGTAACTCTTCGGCTGGGGCCTATCCGGCCGGATATGGGTCACTATATCCGCCATAGCAAGCCCGGACAACCTATTTAGCACAGCCGACTCAGCCAAGCGATCGGTCAGCGGAAGTGAACGCTCCGGACTATGGAATTGAGACCAAAATAGCTCTTCCGTCCGGTGATCCTTCTGGCTTCGAAAATGCACAACGGCATCCGCCGCACTCGCTGCTAAGTCCATATAATGGTCCTCCGGACACCACAGTTGGCCCAGCTGAGCATATTTCGGATCCGTGAACCTTCGGCGCAGCAGAAAAGGCCTGCCAGCTACAATCTCCCCGGCCTGGCGCAACTCTTCCTTCATAGCCCGCATTGCAGAGCGGCACTTTGGCTTCGGCGGTGGCCTTCCGCAGGTCTTCTTGCCCGCTAGGGCGCCCTTCCCAAGAGCCTCATTGCGGTCGGTAGCCTCTTGTAACTTCACAGCCATTTCGCTATCTCTTCCCGCCCCGCAGCAGGTGGCCCTTTCGCCGCTTAACTCTTCGTCGCTTTCGAGGCTGCCGATTACTCCTTCTAGCCTGCTCCTTGGCTTGAGCAAGTTCAGCCCAAGACTCTCCACGGCAGCGGCACTATCTGCATTTCACGCACATATTGTAAGGAGTTGGCTTCGGCCCCCTTACCATGTGACCGCCAGTAACACTTACCTTGCGACTCATCAAGTCGCTTTGTTGATCAGCGCGATGTCTTCATCCGCCACATCGAGTTGCCGCTTAGTTCAGCAACTCCATCATCCGCTGGCCCCGACGAACCGCCACCTGCATCGGCACGACGGAATTTAAACTCATGATGGATCCTCGCACGCTGTCGATATCGACAACCCACCGAGTCTCAGGGGCTACTATCTATACATGGCATATTCTATATGCAAAACTGTTAAAAGGTGTGTCATTTTACGCATTTCAAACCCCGTCACAAGAACTCCCGACGGCATCATGCAAATTTTCGGGCGGACGAAATCCTTTCAATCACCATGCTCATCAATGCGTACGATCTTCTGAGATAGACGCCTTCTCAAGCAGATCTTTCACCAGACACCGCTTGGCGCCGAACTATCCGGCTTTGCCACACCCGGGGCTCCCTCCGGATTTACACTTCAGGCTCGTCCGCTTATCCAACGGCGCCTGGACGGGGCGCTCTCTCTATCATCTCCGGACGAAGGTCCTCAAGACGAGCTCATCTCGAAGGACGGAGATCCGAACTACAAGGTAAAAACTTTAGTTATCCTCGTAAGCACAAATAGGGATGTCCTTATTATAAAACTCCTTTCTTTCTACTCACGGCTCGTTGAGGGCTGGCTCATTAAGGGGATTGTGCGGCGGGCCTCCCGGACGCAGGACCTCCGGCGAAGATTTCTTCCCCGCTTAGGGCTTTTTCCCCGGTCCCGGAGGCAGTCCTCTCTCCCTTGGTAGGAGGGATTCTCGATCCCCTCATTCAAAAGCCTCCTCAGCGAGGCAAGAGCTTTCCTTCTTTCCCTTCGCTTTCCTCCAAGGCACAACCTCAAGCATCCGACCAAGACGGATCCGCGCGTCTCGGAGGGGGGCCGACACCAGACAATTTTGCTTCCGCTTATCCACTCCTGTGTAGAAGGAGATCGGTCATAAGGCGGATCATCGAAAGGCAAACAAACGGTATGTCCGAACTTGGAACTACTTACTTGAGTATCCGGCGATTGCAGCTTAGTCCAGATCTCGGTCAATTCCGGATGCACCTCTTGCATCCAAGAATAAGTTATACATCTCCGGGGTGTCATACCCATGAAGTGTTGAAGAATCCGTGGCCCTCCGGATTGAACTCCCATAGCCGGAGAGGACGGCGCTTGCAGGCAGGAGGCGCCTAATTAGCATAACTCTGCATCACCACCACCATATCGATCTCCCTCAAGAGATCTCGAACCGCCTCGCACTAGGGGCACGCCCTTTGACGGCCCCCGCTGAGCCCTTGTTGACCCACGACATCAATCGTCGTGGAGGTCCCATGCGGAATAGGGCGGCGGCTTTTGTCCGCGCCCTCGAACGGTAATATAGAACCACTTTGCTGCCACAGGCCGAGCTCCTCTTGGAAGGAGCCAGCGGGCCACGGGGCATCGGCCCTCCTACTTATGGCCGCCCCGCCACACTCCGCTTGACGCCCCTCGATCATCTTCGGCGCCACATTGAAGGTCTTCAGCCACAGGCCGAAGTGAGGGGTGACGCGGAGGAAGGCTTCGCAGACAACAATAAATGCGGAGATATGGAGGATGGACTCCGGAGCCAAATCGTGGAATTCCAACCCATAGTAAAACATGAGCCCTCTCACAAAAGGATCCATCGGGAAGCCTAAACCCCGACGGAGGTGGGAAACGAAGACGACATATTCACTGCCTCGTGGGGATGGCCTGCCCTTCGGCAGCAACCTGTGTGAAATCTCATAAGATGTACTTGGCCTCCCGCAGCTTAAGACGCCCTCCTCCGTAACGGAGGAGGGCATCCACCGCCCCGAGGTCGGAACCGCACATCGCTGAAGGTCCAAAGCGCTAACTGGAGCTCTAGGTGCTGGAACTTGGAGCGTGAGAGGATTCGATGGAGGATTGAAGAAAAGAAACGAGCCTTGGTCCCATTATAAAGAGGGAGGATACCAAGAGCCGCCTCCGTGGCCATTTGGGACTCGCTTCGATGGAGGGGGATGATATTAACGGCGCGTTGGGTTACCCACACCTGTATTGATGAGAATCCCGGATTAAGGGGAAACACGATCTCCGCTCGACAAGACCTGCTAAGGAAACCGCCTCATTAAATGCGCCGAGGTGGTAAAGCAAAAACAATTCGAGTAATGGCTTGGTAGTGGTGTGACGCCATGCCACGGAAAACGCCAAGAGATTGAACTTGTGTATATATTATTATTCTCTACTATGGAATGTGGAATTTATTTTGCGAGTCGACACTATCCCGGTGTTCCCAATCTTCTATCATTTGAGGAGGAACCCGCTTGCAATGCCAAGCAATATACACGCCGGAATTATCGCCATTGAAGCCTGGTTCAGGGCTACCGAGGAGTCCTCGATTAGGGGTGTCCGGATAGCCGACTACCATCATCAGCCGAACTATCATTTGCCGGACTATCATCATCGACCGGACTCCAAGACTATGAAGATACAAGATTGAAGACTTCACCCCGTGTCCGGATGGGACTTTCCTTGGCGTGGAAGGCAAGCTTAGCGATACGGATATGTAGATCTCCTACCATTGTAACCGACTCTATGTAACCCTAGCCCTCTCCGGTGTCTATATAAACCGGATGGCTCTAGTCCGTAGGACAACAATCACAACAACCCTTACAATCATACCATAGGCTAGCTTCTAGGGTTTAGCCTCCTTGATCTCGTGGTAGATCCACTCTTGTAAACATCCACAATATCAATATCAATCAGGCAGGACGTAGGGTTTTACCTCCATCAAGAGGGCCCGAACCTGGGTAAACATAGTGTCCCTTGTCTCCTATTACCATCCGCCTAGACGCACAGTTCGGGACCCCCTACCCGAGATCCGTCGGTTTTGACACCGACACAAGCTTACTCATAACAGAAGGTGAATCAAGTGCAGAGCTAGATGGCAGCTCCTTACCTCCCCTCGTAGTTGAGGGATAAATTTTTGTTTTCTCGTCTTTCAAGTTCTTCATAGTGTCCAGCAGATATAAATCCCAAGTGACTCAAAGAATAGAGCTATGCTCCCTGGCAACGGCGCCAGAAAAAGGTCTTGATAACCCACAAGTATAGGGGATCGCAACAGTTTTCGAGGGTAGAGTATTCAACCCAAATTTATTGATTCGACACAAGTGGAGCCAAAGAATATTCTCAAGTATTAGCAGCTGAGTTGTCAATTCAACCACACCTGGAAACTTAGTATCTGTTGTAAGTGCATCTAGTGCCCCTTCGTGATTTTGGTGGATTGAAGACTTATAGGTTAAGGAACTAATGTGTTTGTGAGTGTACACAGGTCTATAAGTCTATGAGGAGTTTGATATTTACAGAGAAAGTCGAATTTTAAAAATGAAGTTCTTCGATCAAGACTTTGATATTCTCAAGACTTTCTCAAGACTTTGAAAGTGAAGAAATTGGTGTGACCTTGAAGACTTGGTATTCATTTGAGGAACATGAAGCGTGAAGACTTTTGTTTTCATAGTTTCATTTTCTCTTTCTTGAGTCATAGGAAACACCGCATCGTTAAAGGGGTCGAGGAAATACTAAGGAAAAATTTCCATGTGACGCTCAACTCAAAATCCTACACTTACCAATCCCTTCGAGTGAAGCCTTTGAAATCTCATACAGTTCACCAATTTCTTCAAAGGATGTAGACGAAGCTCTTCCGTCACCGAGGAATTTGTTCTCGACCGAGGAGTTAGGAATTCGCCAAAGGCGGATTGCCTACAAAGGAGGAACATGATAGCCCCGAGGAATTTGAGATTCAAATTTCCGATCGCTGTCGTGTGGCGCGCCACCTGTCCAAAAATATCTTATCCACCTAACGGTCATATCATTGAAGGGCATTTATGTCTTATCATGTCGGCTGCTCTCAGGCTATAAATAGCCGCCTCTCACAACCAAGAGCTGGTTAGCTGCCCGAGAGAAACTTGACACTTGTCATTTGAGAGCAACCCATCCTCCGAGGACTTTGAGCGAAAACCATCAAGTGAGGAAAAACCCCAAAACCAAACCCCTACAAACCCAAAGTGATTGAGCATCACTAAAGAGATTGATCCTGCGTGGATCCGACGCTTGTTACCTTTGAAGACTGTGCTTCTTCCAGACGCTTAGGCGTCATGGTCTAGAGCATCCAAGAGGAATTATGGATCGCCGAGTGACCAAGTCTGTGAAGGTTTGGAAGTCGCCTGAAGACTTACCACGAGTGATTAGACGAGGTCTATGTGACCTTAGTTCAAGGAGAATACGGTGAGGACTTGGTGTCCTGAGCTGCGTGCTCAGCCGATCGGATTCCGGACTATGTGTCCTCGAGTTTAAATACTCACCGCCCCAACCAGACGCATAACCGAGACAGAGTTGGAACTGGTCTACCAAATCATTGTCTTCACCAACCTAACTGGTTCTATTTCCTCAACCCTTTCATTTCCTCATTATCGTGTTGAGTGTTTGTTCATATATATGTTTGAAGACTTTGAATGAAGACTTTCACAATTTCCTCGCTCAATTTCTTCACCGCTTTGTCTTCATCTTGTGTTATCCTATGATTACGCTTTCTCGTGATCAGGCTAGTCTTCATTTCATCATGATGACCATGCGTGTATTCTGTTATGCTTACTTCGAGTACTTATTCCGCTGCAAGTAGTTCTTCGCTATGGAATTTCTCACCGCAAATTCCTCAATGAAGAATTCATTAAAATCGCCTATTCACCCCCTCTAGTCGATATAACGACTTTCAATTGGTATCGAGCAAGGTACTCCCTTGTTCTCGTGATTTTGGTTTAACCACCGAGTTTTAGTTATGTCGACCGCAGGTATGATCAAGGTCTCAGCAGGGTGTCCTACCTTGATGGAACGGACTACCCTCATCGAAGAACAAGATGCTAATGCATCTTGAAGCAATTGACAACGATCTCGGTATGTTGTGGAAAATGGTGTTCCTCACCACACCTTCTCTCGAATGTCTGCTGATGTGAAGAGATTCAAGCAACTCAATTCTCAAGCAAAGAATATCATATGTGGCCATCTCGAGCAAAGGTCAATATGGAAGAGTGAGTGCTTTGAAACCGCTAAGCTCATCCGGGACAGCCTGTCCAAAGTGAATGAAGGAGTCTCAACTCAGCGTGACTCTCGAGTTGATGTTCTTCGAATCTCTTCAACCGCTTCAAAAGACTCGACAACGAAAATGTTCAACAAACCTTCAATCGCCTCACCGACATCTCAAATGAGCTTCAAGCACTTGGCGCCATCGACATCACCGACCATGAGGTGGTGAAGAAATTGTTAAGATCGCTGATTCCTCATTTGATACTCCGCACCGATGATACAAGAGCGCGCGACTACAAGTCACTTGATCCTGCTGATATCCTCGAGAGGCTAAATACTCATGAGTTCCAGCTTGTGAAAAGAGAGATCTCTATGGTTCTAGCTATGGAAAAACGCGGCCTCAAGGCCAAGGCTGTGGTCTCAATCTGAGTGTGAAGACTCGCTAGTAGCCTTGGAGATCCTCAAGAATTAGGCCAGAGCTAGCACCGCTCGTGAAGAAATTCCAGAAGTTCTCAAGACGTGGTCGATTTGGAAAATCCTCAAGGAGCAGTGATTCCTCATCAAGTGACTATAAGAGAAGACTTTGTCACAAATGCAAGAAACCTGGTCACTACATCCAAGATTTTCCTCAATGGGAAAAGGAATTAAAGAAGAAGAAACACAAGGATTACAGCCTCGATGACGTTAAGAAGAAGAAGAAATCATCGAAATCTTCATCATCAAAATCCTCAAAGCCTTCTTCTCACAAGAAGAGCAGCTCCAAAAGGCTCTGCATTCATTGGCAAGGAAATGGACTCAAGCTGAATCTGAGGAACATGAGGAAGAGGAGGCATCAAGAATCGAGTCCGTGTGGCGAGTCTAGCACTCGCCATCGCTTTCGCCAACAAGTCCATCTTCAACTCAAGAAAATGACCTCACCAACAAAGCTGATGAAGATAGTGATGACTACGCCCCACCTATTGCTTCATGGCAAAGGGTGCCAAGGTACTCAAATATACCTCCTCCTAATCTAGTGAAAATGAATCGATGAATATCTAAAGCCCAGCTACTCAAAACTTGCTAAGATTGTCAGAAACAACAAAGGGCTTTAGAAAAGGTTCAAAACATGCTAGATAAGAGTGATGATATGTTAGGTGAAGAAATGGATGCACTAAAGCCCCGACTAAAAATCTTCAGAGACTTCAGCCTAGGTTTGACAATTTTCAAGGTCATCATAACACTCTCTTATCTCGATCATGAGAAACTTTCTTATGAATTTCTTCAAAGAAAGCAAGATCT
This sequence comes from Aegilops longissima, assembly GCA_021605205.1. NCBI lineage: Eukaryota > Viridiplantae > Streptophyta > Magnoliopsida > Poales > Poaceae > Aegilops > Aegilops longissima. Next base: position 65,112 of record JAHIAM010005574.1, on the reverse strand, counting down.
TGAGAAGCTAAGAGTGAGTTATGAAGATCTTCGTAGGAGCGCGATTCATTACTTGCTCAACAAATCAGCGCTTCTCGTGAAGAATTTGTTCCTCCATGCTTAAAGTGCATTGAACGTGAATCGCTAATTCTTCACCGAATGTTCAAATGCTTCAACTGTTATAAATTCTTCACCTGCCTCGCTATCACTAATTCCTCATCCGAGGACATTGCTAGTATCACCGACGATGCAGGGCTGAAGGAATTGTATATGACAGCATGTACAAAAGCCTCAAAGGGCATCGACTTTTGTGATGTGCTTAAAAGCAGATCCTCAACAGAACCCTAGGAAAGAGGGTATTGCCTTTGAGAGGAAACTCAATGCCGATGGAACATATTGAAGCCCGAGCAAGATCCCAAAACCTCATGGGTTGCTGCAAAGGGACCTCCAGCTTGATCCATCTAACTTATCTGCTTTACATGCAAATCTCCTCATTCTTCCGATGAGTCATTTGACTCCAACTATAAACTATTCAAAAATCAGAATGGTGAAGTATTTGCTAGATATGTTGGCACTAATCGCAGGAACGGTTCCCCATGAAGAAAATCTGGGTTCCCAAGAAGTGCCTTGAAAGTCTTCGTGAATGTCCTCATGACACCACCGTGAAGAATAGGAACCCCAGATCAAATTCTTCATATGGACCAAATTCTTCATATGGATCCAAGTCCTCATACGGACCAAATTCTCACGTGGATCAAATTCTCAAAAGGATCAAAGTCCTCATATGATTATCATCGTATAACAACTCTCTTTCGCAGGTAGAGCTAAGGGCTATGAATATGTGCATTATTCTTCAAACCAATATGTTCATAAGTCCTCAAGAATTTCTCTACTTATTCATATGCTTACCCTAACCCTCTTATGTGAAACGAAATGGTTTGGCTTCTATGCCACCATTCTCGTATGGTGCTCGCAGAGTGATGAACTCTTTGCCACCCCTTCAGATGTGGGTGGTGAAGAAAAGAACTAACCTCTTCTCAGGGTCAGTCTCCAGACGCGCCTTTAACGTCTCAAGAATTTGCTGGGACCCGACAAAATTGCTCGAAGGACGCAGCTAATCATGATGAAATGAACTTTCATTTCACACGCCCTCATACCGCTTATCTGTTAATACCGACCGATGAAATTCATCTCGATGAACTTGATATCATATTCTTCACCGATGAAGTATATGAGATCGTAAGTTGTACTAATTCATCCGCAGGATGATCAACCCAAAGCCACCGAGTGGGTTCTCGATAGTGGATGTACAAATCACATGACCGGTGACAAGAATCTATTGATGGATGCTCCTTATCACCGCCACATCTCAAGCATATCATCTTTATCGACAAAGGCAAAAGTCGTATTGGGTCTTGGTAAGGTTACATTTCTAAGGATAAACACATGGACAAAGTCATGCTTGTTGAGTCCTTAGGATACAACCTCATGTCAGCCTCAATGCTTTGTGATCTTGATATGGTTGTTATCTTTGGCAAGTATCGCTGTGTTGTGATTATGGAAGTCGACAATTCCAAAGTCTTCAAGGCTTTAGGAGAGGAGACTTGTATATTGTTGATTTCTACAGTGACCACAACCAGCCGTGTGCCTACTTGCAAAAGCTTCGTATATTAGCTATGGCATCGATGACTTGGTCACGCAGGCATGAGGAATTTGCACACGCCATAAGAAGAAGCATGTCATTGGCATTGAGAATGTCAAATTCTCAAGGATCACTTATGCGAGCCTGTGAAGCTGGAAAATGACCAAGGCCAAGCATCCAAATAAGACTATCATGACCACTACTCGTCCCTTCGAATTGCTTCACATGGACCTCTTTGGTCCCAATCATTACTCAGTTGTCGTTAATGATGCATCTCTATATGGCTTTGTTATTATTGATGATTACTCTACACATGGCTATATGGCTTTGTTATTGTTGATGATTACTCGCATACACATGGGTACACATTGTTACTACAAAATCAAGTGCAGGAAGTCTTCAAACGATTTTCCTCGAGGGCTTCAACTAACTTTGTGTGAAGATCAAACACATCAGAGTGACAATGGAACTGAGTTCAAGAATTCGGTCTTGATGCCTATCTTGATGAACTTGGTATTACTCATGAGTTATCCGCCCTTATACTCCTCAAAGAAATGGCGCCGTGGAGCGCAAGAACATAACTCTTGTTGAGATGGCTCGCACTATGCTTGATGAATACAAAACGCCTAGTCGCTTTTGGATTGATGCAATTGATACCGCGTGCCACATCATCAACAGAGTATATCTTCACAAATTCTTCAAGAAGACTGCCTATGAACTCCTCAACCGACAAGAAACCCAATGTGTTATTTCAAAGTCTTCGTGCTAAATGCTGGATTAGAGATCCTCATCACAATTCTAAATTTGCACCGAAGCACATGAAGGTTTTATGCTTGGTTACGAAAGGACTCGCGACACCTACAGTAGTCTTCAACATCGCTTCTTCACAAGATTGTTGACATCAGATGTGCGGTTCGATGAAACTAATGGCTCGCAAAGAGAGCACCTACCTTCGTGTTAGATGAACCAGCACCGAGGATTCAATCAAGTTCAAGGCAACCGAGGATGTCATTCCTATCAAGAATCATCAAGAATTCATTCCTCAGACGCCAAGAACGCCGAGCTGATGCACCAAGATAATGTCAAGACAATGGTGCCGAGGAAAATGATCAAATTCTCGACGACAACCAGCTCATCCTCGCATTGCAAAAGAAGTGCAAGTGGAGAAGATCATCGATGACATTGAAGCGCCAGTCCTCTCACACGCCAAAAGCTTCACATTTATCTAACTTTTGTGGGCACTATGCTTTTGTCTCTATCACAGAGCCCACTAAGGTAGATGAAGCATTTCGAGCCGAGTGGATTCAGGCTATGCAAGAAGAATTACATCAGTTCGAGCTCAACAATGTCTCGAACCGGTCAAACGCCCAGATCCTCGCAAGCATAATATCATTGGCACAAAGTGGATCTACCGCAACAAGCAAGATGAAAATGGTCTTGTGGTAAGGAATAAGGCACGACTCGTAGCTCAAGGCTACACACAAGTTGAAGGAATTGATTTCATGAAACTTTTGCACCTGTTGCTAGACTTGAGGCTATTCGATATTACTCGCCTATGCTAACCATCACAATATCACTTTATATCAAATGGATGTGAAAAGTGCATTCCTCAATGGTAAGCTTGAGGAAGAAGTATATGTTGCTCAACCCCTGTGTTTTGAAGATCCAAAGAATCCCGACAAAGTCTTCAAACTCAACAAGGCCCTCTATGGTCTCAAACAAGCCCCACGGTGGTATGATACATTGAAGGAATTCTTCGTGAAGAATGGCTTCACACCCGTTCACTCGACCCTACTCTCTTTACTAAATCTTATGATGGTGAACTGTTTGGGTGCCAAATATATGTTGATGATATTATCTTTGGCTGTATCGACCAACGTTATAGTGATGAATTTGCTTATATGATGAGTGAAGAATATCAAATGTCTATGATGGGAGAGTTGAAATTCTTCTTAGGTCTTCAAATTCGCCAACAAATAAATGTCCTATTCATATCTCAGAGATATACCTCAAAGATGTTCTCGAGGAAATTTGGCATGCAAGATTGCAAAGGCTAAAATTCCTATGCCCACAAATGGCCATCTATGCAATCGATGAAAATGGTATTGACTTCGATCACAAGGTATACCGCCCATGATTGGTTCTTTATTGTACTTATGTGCATCTAGGCCAGATATAATGCTTAGTGTTTGCATGTGTGCCCGATTTCAAGCTACACCAAGGAATCACACCATAAGGTCAGGAAGCATATTCTTCGATATGTAGCTCACACACCAACACTAGGATTATGGTACCCCAAGGGCTCTCGCTTTTGATCTCATTGATATTCTGACTCGACTATGCTGGTGATCGTGGACCGCAAGTCAACTTCTGCACTTGTCATTTCTCGACGATCTTTGGTCCGTTGGTCCTCAAGAAACAGAATCATGATCACCGCTTCATCGCGAAGCTGAATACATTGCTGCTGGCTCGTGTTGTGCTCAATTGCTGTGGATGAAGCAAACTCAAGGACTACGCATCAACGTGAAGAATGTGCCTCTCATCTGCGACAATGAGAGTGCAATCAAGATTGCTCACAACCCAGCTCAGCACTCAAGACAAAGCACATTCAGATTCGCCATCATTTTCTTCGTGATCATGTGTTGAAGGGCGACATCTCCATCGAAAGCACGTGAAGACTCAAGAACAGCTAGCTGATATCTTCACTAAGCCCTTGGATGAGAAGAGATTTAGCAAGTTGCGGTGTGAGCTAAATATCTTAGAATCTTCGAACGCTCTTGAAAAGGACACACATCCCGACACATATGCAAAATTGATGACTTAGATGTGCAACACATGAAGAAACGTTTTTCTTCAATCAATGAAGAATAACACTCTAAGTGTGAAGAAATTAATGAAGATTTTGATTCTCGTAACCCTACGACAATTGTACGCTGTGTCTGAAATCATCATTCTTATACTGTGGGTCATGCCACCACCAAAGTTGAAAATCTTCAATTTGAGTTTTTCCTCGCTTTTGAAATCCTTCAGCTTTTTCAAATTCTTCAACTTTGCAAAATCTTCACTGTTTCATTGCCTTTTCTTCATTGGCTATATATATATATATATATATATATATATATATATATATATATATATATATATATATATATATATGGGTTTATGTCCTCTACAAAGATTCACTTATAGTTATTTCTTCAAGTCATTTTTTCTCGCTAAGTGAATGTGATCGGACCTTCCCTCTATGCTATACTCAACCCAATCTATTCACAAATTCTTCATGTGCGTTCTATTTGAAACTCGCTCAAAATCTTCACCGAGTCTTGTCACCAAGAAATTAAGCGAACGAAACTTTAAAACTGATCTTATCCAAATTTTCGATTTTGTCATTAAACCGCTCCGCATCCCATGATGCATTATTTTACTCACCCACGATCAGACACGATCTCCACTACACAAGACGTGGGTGACACATGTCGCGGAAGGAGAAAGGGTAGGGCACGCTCGTCCCAAATCTTCTGCTAACAGTTTTTCACCGTGGTCTATAAATACCCATCTCCCTTCCTCACTTTTTTTTTCCGCCGACCTCTCTCCCGCCGAGCTCCTCAAACCCTAGCGCCGCATTACTCCATCGTCAGCCGTGAGGAAGAGCTTCACTGCCTCGACTGTCAGCTGTCAGATTTCACGCCGATCATGAAATCTTCACTCCGCCGCAGAGCTGTCTTCCTCCGCCAAGTTAGGGCGTGAAGATCTGAATGCATTTAGCTTCACATCTACAACACCCATTGTCAGTGTTCTTCATTTAGGTAAATAAAAGTACTTTTACTACCCTCGTGATCCAAATCTTACACTACAAAATCTTCAAAGGTGTTTTATTCTTCAAATCCTCACACAATGTAACACCCTCGGAAGTAACTTTCCATATTTGTAACTCCAACTCTTGCCATTTTCGCATTGTGATATGATATTCCTCCGTGGTTGGGTTTTTTCCTTTTTTGCATTTTGTCCTTATCATGCATTTTATATCATGTCATCATGTGCATCGATTTGCATACGTGTTCGCCTCGTGATTCCGGCATTTTTCCCGTTGTCCGCTTTGCAATCCGCACTCCTATCTCCCCGGCGCCCCTTTTACGCTTTTTCCGTAAAGCGGTATTAAACCTTCTCGAAATGGACCGAGGTTTGTCTAGTGGCCTTGGTATACCACCAGACCACCGGTCAAGTTTCGGGTCATTTGAGCTCGCTTGGTACTCCAACGGTTAACCAAGGCTCGCAAAGGCCTTTTGTTGCAGCCCAACACCCTCCAAAACAGCCCAATAACCCATCTAAGTCACTTCCATGTTCTCCATCGCTCGATCACGATCGTGGGGGCGAAAACTACACCTCGCTTGGACTCTCCTAGCTCCTCTATGCCTATTTAAGCAAACCCTCCAAACTGGTCTTCCTCCCTAACCCTAGTTTTCTCCTTTATACTGGCCGGACGTGAACCGCCTCGGCGCCGGACACTTCACGCCGCTCACCTGCCAATCGGGCTGCCACGCACGCCGCCACACATACATCAAGGCCCGCGAGCCCACGGCCGCTTCCCCGCCTGTCTCGCCGCCTGGCTGCACACACTCAAGGCTGCCACCACACGGGCCGCCGGCCGCTGCGCTGCCCTGCCGCCGGGCTCGCCTCGGCCGGGCGCGCCACTAATGGATCTCGCTGCCTCGCCATGCGGTGGTCGCCGCCCCACCACGCCGCCACCACCGCCTGGCGGCCTGCCTCCTTCCTCGCCTGGCTCCGCAGCTCACAAGGCCACATTGTCAGCCGATCCGGATCCCGGCTGATCCGACGGACCGAGCTCCTGACCTTTCTCCCCTCACTTTTTCTTCCAAGTCTTTTATATCATTGATATTTTGTAGCATTTTCAACGTATATATCTCTCTGTCATCGTAGCTCCATTTTATGCAGATAATAAGTCAAAATGTTCGCCTCAAGAGTAGATCATTTAATCTCATTGCATCATTTTCATTTGAGCTCATCTTGATGCCCGAAATGCTGTTAGAAGAGGGCTATGTGATGTTAGTTTCGCTTTCTTAACAGTAACTTGCACTTTTGTTATTTTTGCCATGATTGATGTGTGCACCCTATGAATTTGAGTCCTACATATGTTTTGCAATATGCCATGCCATCTTTCCAGGGGTGTATGCCATGTATTTTTGTGATCTATGTGGTGACTAGAACAAGCATGCAAAGTAGGTGTCCTGATGTTGCTGTTTTCAGCCCTGTTTAGCTGATATTTTGATGCCATGTTTACTTGATGATACCGAGAGATCCATGCACATTTTGAGATACTTCAGTAAGGATGTTTTGTTAATCATGTCTTGCTCTATCCATACATGCCTTTTTTTGCAATTATGGAGTGCCATAGCTTGAGTCAATCGAGCTCTACTTTTGCTATCAAATGTTTCCTGGCAGATTGTTTACATGTTATTCAATTTTGCCTAGGTTGTTGTGGTTGACCCATGTATGCTATGTTATTGTTCTTGCCATTTATGTCTTCTATGTCATGTCTTCTTGATGTTTGTATGCTTATTTTTTCATATAAGGCTCTGTAGTGAGTGCATTGAGCTTGTAAACATGCCTACTTGTTATCAGTTTTGACATGCCATGTTGCTGAATCTGTTAACGAAACTTTCAATATTGACATGGGTGTTACTATATTTTCTGATCCTTTTTGGCTTATGGTCAGTAAGGGAATTTTGTTCTATTCTTTGAGTAGATTCATGCCATGCCATGTTTTGCTATTTTAAGTTCCTGTAGCATGTAGTTTTGTTGCTCTGAACATTGCAACCTGATGCTGTTTTTGCCATGTCCAGCCTGATATTTTGTGCACTTTTGCCATGCTTGTTTGAACCTGTTATGATGTGAACTAGCCGTAGCTCAGTGCTCATCTTTTGTCGAGCATCTTGTGTAGATCACTGCAATGTACTTTGTTGATACGTTTGGGTGCAGTAGCTTAATTAATTGTTGCTTGCTTAGTAGCATCATGCTGTTAATGGCAGATTTGCGCCATTCTTGTTTTGCTTGTCATTTCCAAACCGCATCCGATTCCGTGATCTTTATATCGATTTCAACCAAATCATCTCATCTTTCCAGTGGAATACTTGGTTTGCTGTTGATGCCTGGTTCATCATTTACCTTCCGAGCGCACATACGCATTGCATATCACATCTCGCATATCATGTCATGTTTTGCATCATGTTGATTGTGCATTGCACCGTGATTTATTGTGGTTTTTGTTTGTGTTCTTGCTTTGGGTAGAGCCGAGACGAAAAGTGAACGAGGAACCTGTTGAGAACGCCACGAGGATCAAGCTTTCGACAACTCGAGAACATTGCGCAAGATGACCATACCTCGAAATCACTTCTATCTTTGTTATGCTAGTTGCTCGCTTCTTTTGCTATGCCTATGCTGCGATGCCTACCACTTGCTATATCATGCCACCCATTTTGCCATGTCAGCCCCTAACCATCCTTTTCCTAGCAAACCGCTGATTGGCTATGTTACCGCTTTGCTCAGCTCCTCTTATAGCGCTGCTAGTTGCAGGTGAAGTGAAGTTTGTTCCTTGTTGAACATGGAGATGTTGTTCTTTTTGGAACATGTTTACTTGTTGGGGATATCACAATATATATATCTGCTATATTTAATACATCTATATACTTGGTAAAGGGTGGAAGGCTCGCCTTATGCCCGGTGTTTTGTTCCACTCTTGCCACCCTAGTTTCCGCCATACCGTGTTATGTTCCTTGATTTCGCTCCTCACACGGTTGGGTGATTTATGGGACCCCTTGACAGTTCGCTTTGAATAAGACTCATCCAAAGAAGGCCCAACATTGGTTTTACCATTTGCCACCTAAGCCTTTTTTCCCCGGTTTTCATGAGCCCGAGGGTCATCTTTATTTTAACCTCTCGGACCAGTGCTTCTTCGAAAGGCCGGTCCAACCGAGTAGACTTGCGGGCCACCACGGGAAACTCGAGGCTTGGTTTTACTCAGAGCTTTGACTTATCCGGATGTGCCTCGAGAACGAGATATGTGCAGCTCCTATCGGGATTTGTCGGCACAATCGGGCGGCTTTGCTGGTCTTGTTTTATTGCTGTCGAAATGTCTTGTAGTCCGGGATTCCGAGATTGATCGGTCTTCTCGTAGAAGGAATATCCTTCGCTGACCGTGAGAGCTTATAATGGGCTGTTGGGACACCCTCGCAGGTAATATCTTTCAAAGCCGTGTCTCAAGTTATGAGGCGATGGGAATTTGTTAATGTCCGTTGTAGAAACCCAAAGTTGACCTCAATAAAATACACATCAATGCTGGTAGGTAACTGATGGTCTCTTCTCAAGGAGTCCGGAAGTGAACACGGTGTTGGAGTTATGTCCGACGAAGTAGTTCAGATCACTTGATTGCTATTAGCTTCACGACCGTGCTTTGCTCCTCTTCTCGCCTCTTTTGCGTAATGTAGCCACCATATATGCTAGTCGCTTGCTGCAGCTCCACTTTACTACCCCTGTCCTTCCAATAAGCTTAAATATTCTTGATCTCATGGTGTGAGATTGCTGAGTCCCCGTGACTCATGATACTTCCAAAACAGTTGCAGGTTCCGACGATGCCAAAGGCAGTGACTCAACCGAGCTCAAGTGGGAGTTCGACGAGGAACGTGGTCGTTATTATGTGTCTTTTCCGATGATCAGAGGGAGCCCAGCTTGGGACGATCGGGGTCCGTAGCATTTGGGGTATCTTTCTTTATTTTGGTTCCAGTAGTCGGACCTTGAGTGTACTCAATGATGGATGTTTATTTATGTAATCGTGAAGTGGCGAATCGTAGCCAACTATGTATCTCTTTCCCTTATTTATTACATGGGTTGTGTGAAGATTACCTCACTTATGACATTGCTTTCAATGCGTTATGCTCTAAGTCGCGGCTCGACACGCGGGAGATATAGCCGCATCGAGGGCGCTATACACACAAACACCTCACAAGTTATATGCTCTTGATTCGCTTCTAAGCAATCATTTTCTTCAAGATTCCTCAATTGTGTGGATCGTCGATCCGTTCAACTCGAACCTAAGACAAAGAACGCTTAGTGAAATTCTTCAAGGCTCATCTGGTCAAAATCCTCAAAACTTGTTCTTTTGAAATACCTTCCGAGAACGATATGACCTCTCCAAATTCCTCACAACTATACTCTGCTCACAGTACTCATGTCCGCTGCTGAATCACTAGGTTCTCATCAACTTAACTCATTTGCAGCGCTCTCGAAGAAAAGTTGCATACTTCTTCAGAGAACTCAATTGTTCAAATTCTCAACTCAAGAATATGGCGTACGGTAAGAAGCCACAGAAAGGAGGAAAGAAACCTGAGGTTATGACTGCTTTTGAGATCCCCGAGGAAATTTATGCTGACTATTGCACACCGATGAAGCAAAATTTGGCAAAGAAAATAAAAATCAGCGCAAGGTGCGATTCAAGATTGAACGGAGATGGGCAAGGAACGGAGGGAATACAGATATGTGACTCCAAAGTACATGAAGAAATTCGCCTCAATCCTCCATGCCCAAGAGCTCCATTGGCACTGCCAGTAGCTGACCCCACCAAAGATCAAGCTGCAGTGAGGACTTTCCTCAAGAATGGCTAAGCGCCAAGCTAAATTGGCAAGACAAGCCAAGGAGGCAAGTGAAGAAATTCAATGAGGATTCTGCCACTACTATCAGCATCGAGGCCTCGGTCAAACCGAGGAAATCCATGCCAAAGAAGCCTGCCATAAGCCAAGTGTTTCACCATCACGCCTCACGGCCAAGTTCCTCAAAGCTACCTCAAGGCAAATTCTCACACTGCTACAGCTCCACCAAAGTCCTCAACAGCTCACAAAGTCCTCGCCTTGTGCATCCGCTACATGTCAAAGGACTGCTGGTTTCTCGATTGCCTCGTGTTTTAGCAAGTTCCTCAAAGCACCAATTTCATCATCCGCCCGACTCATCAAGACCAAAGCAACACCGGACGAGGTCCTCCAAGTCCAAAGAAGAAAAAGGTTGCATTCCATGTGCCTTCGATGATGAAGCTTGTGATGATGAACTTGCGGAAATCATCGAGATCGCCAAGAAAGGGTCATAGAGCCAAAGGCACATCTGTGCATCATCGCTGTTGATCCGAGGAAAATCTCGATTATATTGATCTCCGCACAAGGATCCAAACACCCCTATGCCTGATTTTCATCTCGACCCTCGGACAAAGTCATATGTGACCCATTTCATCGCTGAAGAGAAATGGAAGTTTGAAAGCCAAGAGAGATCAAGAAGGCTCAATACGTAAAGGAGAAGTTCCTAAAGAAAACGTTGTCAAAATGACACCTGAGGAACTTCTCAAGGTCCAGACTGAAATTCAAGACCTCAAAGAAAACTTCGATTCTTATTATGCTGATTGGCAAGGAGCCAAGGTTAGATTCGCCAATATGACGAAGAATTCACCAATGTTGCTGCCCCAACGCAACATGAAATTCCTCAGTCAAGCCTCACCAGCCGATCAAGAACATGCTAGCACCATCGATGAAGTTCAAAGCGGCTGATGAAAATGCTAGTTCCAGGCTGATGATCCCATTCCAGCCACTGAAGAAATTGCCAGGCATCCACTAGTGGTGCGCCAAGAAATCGAACAAGACAGGCAACTGATTAGTTGCGCTCGAGGAAATTCAACCAGATTCCTCGATCCTCCCGCGCCAACACCAACTCCAGTTCTTCCATCCGCCTCGATGTGAAGAAACCAAGGCTGCGTAATGAGCTGCTGTGAAGAAAAGGAAGGCATCGGTTGCGCCAAATTCTTCGCCACAAGAAAATGAAGCCAATGACGAGCTCCTTTGAAAATCCAATTGATGATGTTCCAATTTCTCCATGCCATCAAAGGACCTTGTTCCTTTGGAGAAGACTATGAGATCCCAATCGATCTGATGAAGAACATCATTCTGCTGCTTCATCGAAAGCAGATTGATGAAGAAATTGAAGTGGACGCAATCCTTCAACCCCACCATTTCTCACCTATGCCTCACCACAAATCAAGAGGCTGGTGTTGAGGAAATTGAAGATGAAGATGTGGATATAGGGTGCACCACACCGTGATGAATGATGACTTTTGGGAAAGTCAAGATCCCAATACTCTCTCTTCACCCCGCCCCAATAGATTCTCGGCCCCGCACCAACAGTTCAAATGGACTCAAGAAACTCAACCCACTTGCTCAGGCATGAAGAAATTCCAGCCACTAGTGCCGATGAACCTCGGCCGCTGATCCTCAACCTGCACTGCTGAGGAACAAGAAATTCCTCACCAAGAACTCGAGTCATGATTCCCGAGGTGGTGATGCAACTCACCGACACCCTCTCGCTTAAGCAAAAGAATCCGCTCAAGCAAACAAAAGTTCAAGGTTGAAGATTTCTTTGCCGAGCACGATTCTTCACTAACTATAATCCATATGATTCTCGCTCGATAAGGAAGAGGCGCTTCGACTGCCAGCCAAGACAACTTCTATTCCTCGCTGTTTTCAACAAAGACAAAGTCTTCGATCATGCTCATATTCCTCATGTGGACATGGAGTCTCGCCGCTTTGAGCCACCCTCGTTCTTCACGACGCAGACTTCAATTTCTGACCGATATCTGGGATCGGAATGAAGAACTCATTCTTCAATTCTATGCAACGCTGCACATCACCGGAGACGCTCAAGACGTGAACTCATGGGTATTAGATCGATGTCCTGAAAATATTTCACTACAAGGCACCAAAGAATCAATTGCTTCGTGCTCTACCACTCGGCCCTCCACTTGATGGTGCTCGTTGTATCTACAACGAACCGAACTTTCAAATCACTATATGCAAGTGCCGATGAAGCCTTTGAAGCCAAGGCAGGCCCTAAGAACCAAATTCTCGTCAAGGAATTATTGTATGTACTTCTGACCGCTCATCGGATTCGACGAAGACAATGAGTCCTATCAAAGGCCACGACTCGAATGATGAAGAAGTCGCTGGCATCATGAAGAATATGCTTTTCAACATCATCCATGGCTCCCGCCAACTTCCATGATTTCTTCATGAGGACTCGCAAACATTGCTATGTCACCATTTGAGTTGAAGTTTTATGCGCCTTGGATAATGAGATTCATCATGACAAGGTCTTCACTCAATTACAAGGCTGATACTCTAAACCATCGCAGCTACTTGCCTCGATTGAAGTCCTCAAACGGACATTTACCTCACCGATGAAAGGGCAAGGCTATCATGCCAGATCGATGAAGGCATTCGCCCATTGATGGACAGTTTCGCAAAGCATCCTACTCCACCAATGATGACTCGCCACACATGACTCGCCAAGAAATACCTCTACCAAGCAAAGTCCTCAAGCTATCGCACCTGTGGTGATGACCGATCGTGAGTTACTCGCCTTCATCAAGGTTGATCGCAATCATAAATGGGTCAAGCGCCGCTTGGTCAATTCTTCACAACATGACCTCAACACACAATGCAGTGAAGAAAACCACTACTACCTCCATGAAACCTTCAAGCGCACTGGGCTGTTCTTTCACATGTCTACAATGCGGAAGAACTGACGACAATGGGACTCAAGGAAGAATTTGACTGGTCTGCACCCTCCAAGAAATACAAGAAGGTCAAAGTTCCTTCCTTGGTGGCTAGCTCTATTCTTCATCGCGCGACATCGATGAAAATGAAGACTTGGACGACATCGCTGCAGGTCCTACTACAACAACCGACTCTAACAACGCCGGGCGCCCTTCTTCAACTTGAAATTCTTCAGAGGTTAGTCCTCGCCGATCCTTTTGGTCATTCGATGACAAAGGGGAGAAATTTGAGTTAGTCTTCGCGGGTCTATTTTATTGCCCATAAACAATAATTTATTTTTGTTAAGTTACAACTCTCGCTCTTCCAAACTTTTATTGATCGAGTTGTAATCTTAAACCCGATGGTGCTTTGATACTTTTGATGCATTATGCTCTTGCACTATGCTCGATTCTCTTGAGCTTCTTGAGCTCGATACTTTTGATGCTTATTTTGCATGCTTGTTCCTCATTAATGTTATCGCATACATGCTGAATTACATCAAGCACCATATTTCATCATGCATTTCAAATTCTTCATATTATATGTCAAATGTGTATGAATTACAAGATATAGGGGAGATCTCCATGATTCAACTCTTCAAATGTGCATTGCCTCAAAAGCAAATTCTCACTATGCACATCTTCGTGGGGAGTTCTTCTATATCTTGCAATCAAATTCCTCATTATCAGTATTTACACTTCATATGTTTATCCTCGTTGAAAACTTAACCTATATTGTCATCAATCACCAAAAGGGGAGATTGTAAGTGCATCTAGTGCCCTTAGTGATTTTGGTGATTGAAGACTTATAGGTTAAGGAACTAATGCGTTTGTGAGTGACACAGGTCTATAAGTCTATGAGGAGTTTGATATTTACAGAGAAAGTCGAATTCTAAAAATGAAGTTCTTCATCAAGACTTTGATATTCTCAAGACTTTCTCAAGACTTTGAAAGTGAAGAAATTGGTGTGACCTTGAAGACTTGGTATTCATTTGAGGAACATGAAGCGTGAAGACTTTTGTTTTCGTAGTTTCATTTTCTTTCTTGAGTCATAGGAAACACTGCATCGTTAAAGGGGTCGAGGAAATACTAAGGAAAATTTCCATGTGATGCTCAACTCAAAATCCTACACCTACCAATCCCTTCGAGTGAAGCCTTTGAAATCTCATACAGCTCAGTCAATTTCTTCAAAGGATGTAGACGAAGTTCTTCCGTCGCCGAGGAATTTGTTCTCGACTCGAGGAGTTAGGAATTCGCCATGGATTGCCTACACAAAGGAGGAACATGATAGCCCCGAGGAATTTGAGATTCAAATTTCCGATCGCTGCAGTGTCGCGCCACCTGTCCCAAAATATCTTATCCACCTAACGGTCATATCATTGAAGGGCATTTATGTCTTATCATGTCGGGCTGCTCTCTAGGCTATAAATAGCCGCTTCTACAACCACTAGCTGGTTGGCTGCTCCGAGAGAAACTTGACACTTGTCATTTGAGAGCAACCCATCCTCCGAGGACTTTGAGCGAAAATCATCAAGTGAGGAAAACCCAAAACCAAACCCTCTATAAACCCAAAGTGATTGAGCATCATCAAGAGATTGATCCCTGTGGATCCGACGCTTGTTACCTTTGAAGACTGTGCTTCTTCCAGACGGTTAGGCGCCATGGTCTAGAGCATCCAAGAGGAATTGTGGATCGCCGAGTGACCAAGTCTGTGAAGTTTTGGAAGTCGCTCAAGACTTACCATGAGTGATTGGACGAGGTCTGTGTGACCTTAGTTCAAGGAGAATACGGTGAGGACTTGGTGTCCTTAGCTGCGTGCTCAGCGACGGGTGTCCGGACCGTGTGTCCTCGAGTTTAAATACTCACCGCCCAACCAGACGCATAACCGAGACAAAGCAGCTTGAACTGGTCTACCAAATCATTGTCTTCACCAACCTAATCTGGTTCTATTTCCTCAACCCTTTCATTTCATCATTATCGTGTTGAGTGTTTGTTCATATCTGTGTTTGAAGACTTTGATCAAGACTTTCACAATTTCCTCGCCCAATTTCTTCACCATTTGTCTTCATCTTGTGTTATCCTGTGATTACGCTTTCTCAGATCTGTGTTAGTCTTCATTTCATCATGATGACCATGCGTGTATTCTGTTATGCTTACTTGAGTACTTATTCGCTGTAAGTAGTTCTTCGCTAAGGAATTTCCTCACCGCAAATTCCTCGAAGAATTCATAAAATCGCCTATTCACCCCCTCTAGGTGATATAACACACTTTCATCTGCATAAAAGTGTTTAGTAGCAAAGTAATATGATAGTGGTGGTAACGGTAACAAAAGTAAAGGAAGTAAAATAAATATTTTTGGTATTTCAGAGTGATCATAACAAAGAGATTACGGAAAGTAAATAAACGTAAACCAAAGATATGGAAAGCTCAGAGGCATCTGGATCGCTGATGGATAATTATGCTTGATGCGTGTTCATCATGTAACATTCATAACATAGGGTGACATATAACTAGCTCCAATTCATCAATGTAATGTAGGCATGTATTCAATATAGTCATACGGCTTATGGAAAAGAACTTGCATGGCATCTTTGTCCTACCCTCCCGTATGGGGGTCCTAATGGAAACTAAGGGATATTAAGGCCTCCTTTAATAGAGAACCGAACAAAGCATTAGCACATAGTGAATACATAAACTCCTCAAACTATGGTCATCACCGGAGTGGTCCCGATTATTGTCACTGGGTTGCTGGATCATAACACATAGTAGGTGACTATAGACTTGCAAGATAGGATCAAGAACACACATATATTCATGAAAACATAATAGGTTCAGATCTCAAATCATGGCACTCGGCCCTAGTGACAAGCATTAAGCATAGCAAAGTCATAGCAACATCAATCTCCTAACATAGTGGATATTAGGATCAAACCCTAACAAAACTAACTCGATTACATGATAAATTCATCCAACCCATCACCGCCCAGCTAGCCTATGATGGAATTACTCACGCATCAAGCGGTGAGCATCATGAAATTGGTGATGGAGGATGGTTGATGATGACGACGGCGACGCATCTCTCTCCCGAGCCCCGAACGGACTCTGATCAGCCTCCCGAGAGGTTTTAGGCTTGGCGGCGGCTCCGTATTGTAACACGCGATGATTTCTTCTCTATTTTTCTCCCCGAAGCAAATATATAGAGTCGGAGTTGGCGCCGAAGGTCTCTGTGAGGGACAACGAGGTAGGGGGCGCCTTTAGGGGGTGCACCCCACCTCGTGGACAGGTGTGGGCCCCTGGTCTTCATCTTTGGCGTGATTTTTATTATTTGTTGTAAGATATTCCGAGAATTTCAGGTCATTCCGAGAACTTCGCTTCTCACAGATAAACAACATCATGGCAATTCTCGGCCGAAAACAACGCCAATCCGGTTAGTTCCATTCAAATCATACAAGTTAGAGTCCAAAACAAGGGCAAAAGTGTTTGGGAAAAGTAGATACGACGGAGACGATCACCAAGAAAGTGATATCATGTGTTACATGCTAGATCGGTGTGACTTAGGATCGGGTCCTGCAGCTTTGGTATCGTAGCCCGACTCGTCAGAGGATTACCAAGCCAAACTGGTCAAGTTGCATCTAGAAATTCTTAGTTATGTAGGGGAATTTATTGTGAAGGGAACGTGAGGCTCTTTTTTGGATGGATCCAAAACTAATGATAGCAGTGTAGATTATAGCTTCAGCTTAAAAGATAGACAATGGATCATCTATGCCCACCCAACATGAACCACAGAAGACCCCTGATGAACCGATAGTAGATAGATATTATTCTGCTGGCTCGATATGAGACCCATGGGCAATTCAAAACTCAAGATTGAACGATATAGCAGGTAATAATAACCGATGTATAACGTAAGCAAACACAAAAGATCATGCGACTCTCTTCCGAACTGTCTAGTCCTCGTGTTCATCTGCCAACGATGATGGTAATGCAATTGGCGGGCTGCAATGAAGGGAAGATGATTCGAGGCGGCGAAAGAAAGTCCGCAGGGGGGATTCTGCCAGAATGCTTCTTCATGATGGTGCACCCCGGTGGGGTGGATGACGGCAGGAGGACATAACACACGTAGTTTCTTTGACGCCAATCTGAAAATGAAGTAAATCTGTAAGGGCTCCTTAGAATTGGAGGATTCTAACGCAGGACAGGAAAAACACAGAATAGGATAGGAATGCACGCAAAATGAGCATTTGGAAACATAGGATTTCAGCCAACTCGGTGTTTGGCTCATGAATTGGAAGAACAGAGGAATGGAGAAACAAAGTGATGCGATTTAGTGTACAACCTCTTTGGCATAGCCTTGTGGACCTCAAAGATCATTGGGTTGGACGGAGGATGGTGATGATGTGGTGTGACTGCCGAGGCGGGAAGAAGATCCGAGGCTCGGAAATGGCGCCGAGGGTATCGTCACTGTGATGGACGGTCCGTTGTTGAGCAGCTTAAGGTGTACGGCGACGAGGATGAAGCATGACAAGATGATAACTTTAATTGAAGTGGACCCTAATATCATCTGCAATAGATGATGTAAAATACATCAAAAGTGCTAGATGTAAACGATCACCGCGCCACGCCGCCCGACAGATGTCGTAGTAATCGTTCACTCAACTTAATCAAGAAAATGAACTTCACAAATGTAAAACTGATTGAACTAGTAATGAGCATTGCAATAGATGTTTAGGGCGTCGAGCACTAGTAGCAGAGAGAAGTGATCTAAATCAGCAGACGCCGAGCAGGAACGACTAGCAGAGAGCAAGTGGCAGCAAGCATGAAGCGAAAGTGCTAAAGCAGCAACCTTGTAGCTGCCGGAGGTCGCAAGCAGCAGCAGCGCAAGCGAGAGCAAGAGCAGAGCAGCAGACAAATGAAAGCAGGAGCAGCAGCAAGACGACCGATAGCAAGAATGGAGAAGCAAGGAAGCGAGCCGAGCAGCTGCAGCTAGTGTGCCAGGGAAGTCACGAGGAAGCAACGACATGGGGAGAGACGACGGATGATGTGGCCGGCGACGGGCGCCGCCGATGGAGACGCCATGTTCCGCCGCAGATCGAGCACCGCAGCCCCGTGAGATCGAATAAAAGATAAAATGCAGCAGAGTGCAGAACCTTCCTGGTGGCGCCGAGCCTGGCCACGGAGGAATTGGTGAGGGTGCTGCGTTTCGTGGGGCAGGTCAAGACGGCTGGGGGATTGAGGTGGCGCGATAGACGAGGCGTAACATCGGGGCAGCTCCTTGGAGGTGGAGGACGGGCGGTGATCCGGCGGGACGACGAGATCGACAACGGATCCTCATCCGGCTGGATGAGGGACGGCAGCTGTTATGTGGACGACGAGTCGGGGAAGAGTCTCCGCTGGCGGCGGCGGGAGGCCGACGGAGGAGCATGGGGTTTCGGGTTTTGGCGGCCTCGTGTAGGAATGGGGGAGGAGGGGGCGAAGGGGAGGGGGAGCCAAGCTTAGGGACGTTGTCCGAAATGTAGGGTGTTACAGTGATACCCCCACCGTTTTGACACCGCGACGTGGAGCTTCATTTTCGCTGAGGGGTAGAAGGGGATTTCATGTGTCTGGGCTGCGTGGAGCGATTTCGATGAGGAGGGAGTTCTCGCACGCGGCCCAAATTTCAGGATAACAAGGCGCGCGGGTTGAAGAAGCGGAGTTTCAAAGCAGGTGAGACAAAAGATACTCGAGCTTGAAAATTCGGATAACAAGGTGCGGTTCCTTGTTCTAACAAACTTAACGTGTAAAAAAATCATACAAGACACAAGAGAGTCATGTCCCTTTTATATTGCTATAGATGCCATTGAAAAACTACAAGAAAATGTAAAAAATCGGAGAACAAGATTACCTTGCATAGTACCAAATCGACGCACTTCCTCAACAACAACAAAAAAAACAAATTCCCACCAAAGAAAGAGTAATGTCCTTTTATATGATTACAGATGCCATGATCTCAATTTCAATTTTGAATCCACGTTATGTTGAATTCAATATATCATTAGGTGACCTTGCAGTTTATAATTGATGTAGTCATACATTTTGATCTTCCATCATATATGAACATTTTACTCCACCATGTGAACATATATATTGTCGCTACCATATGGACTAAATTTGAATCAATTTTCCTTATTTGAATACGATTGTTGTCAAGTTATACAATAATTTAAATATTATCTTGATAACAAAAGACATGCATATAGCAGTAATCATATTTCACTATGAACTACATGTACCATACGCCTCCAATTCAAATATTTGTATCCATTTTATGTTGAATTCAAATCATAGTACATTATTGGTCTAGGTAGCGAGATGTTCGGATAATCTAAACCCTGTTTTCATACGATAATTTTTGGCTGAATTGGGACAAGTTTTGTATAAGCCTCTTGCAAAACCGGAGATTCTCTCAACAAGCCTCGTGGTTCCGAGAGGGAACGTGTCACCTTTGTGTGCGAAACGATATACGCTGCCTCCCCCTGATTTTATTTACAGAGGCAACATAGAACTATATGAGTGCCCTGTTAAATTTTGGAATTATTTCGGGTTCATTTGGCCTTTTTATACATTAATTGAGTTTCTGGACTTTTAATGTGCATAATCTAAATATGAATTGCATGCACATGCTCCGGCACCAAAGTGGGTTGAAAATCACATGTGTGTCCTTGGTTGAATTTCTAGGTCCCATGGAAGAAATGAGAATGAAATTCAAACATCTCAAGGCCATGACTCTACCGAGAACATCGAGAAACTTAGATTTTAAATTCATGTAATGAAATCCTGGCATGGTGCATCATGTCATGGCACTAACATGTTGTGGTAAAAATTGGGCCGATTTGGAAGCTCGTGGTTCTAAGAGGAACGTGCTACACCCCCCCCCGCCTCTTGAGTTTCTTAACAAAGGCAACATAGAACTACATTAGTGCCTGTTAAATTTTGGAATTATTCCGGTTCGCTTGTCGCTTTTTATACATTAATTGAGTTTCTCGGTCATTTAATGTGCATAAGTCAAATTTGAACTACAAGCACATGCTCGTGCACCAAAGTTGGTTGAAAATCACATTTGTGTCCTCGGTGAATTTCTAGGTCCCATGCAAGAAATGAGAATAAAATTAAAACATCTCGGGCATCGGCTGCCGAGAACATTGAGAAACTTGGTTTTAAAATTTGTAAATCCAAAACACGCCTGAAAATCATGAAACTTGGTATGGATGTCATGTCATGGTACTACCATGTTGTGGTAAAAATGGCCAAATAGGAACAGATTTTGCAAGCTTTGCAAACCAAGCTTCTCTCAAGAAGGCTCATGGTTCAGAGGGCTACCTTTGAGTGCTAAACGATATACGTTGTCCCCTTGAGTTTATTTACAAAGGCAACATAGAACTACATGAGCCTCCGTTAAATTTTGGAATTATTCCGCTTCGCTTACCTTATTACACATTAATTGAGTTTTTGGTCATTTAATGTGCATAATTCAAATTTGAACTATAAGCACGTGCTCGCAGCACCAAAGTTGGTTGAAAATCACATTTGTGTCCTCGGTGAATTTCTACTCCCATGCAAAAAATGAGAATAAGATTCAAACATCCGCATCGTGGTCGGTCAAGAACATTGAGAAACTTGGTTTAAAATCATGAAACTTGGCATGGTGTCATGTCATGGTAGTACCATGCCGTGGAAAAAAATTACCGAATAGGAACAAATTTTGGTATAAGCTTCTTGCAAATTGAGCTTCCTCAAGAAGGCTCGTGGTTCTAGGAGGGAATATGTCACCTTTGTGTGCATAATTCAAATTTGAAATACAAGCACATGTTCCAAGGCACCAAAGTTGGTTGAAAAATCACATGTGTGTCCTGTAAATTTCTAGGTTCCATGCAAGAAATGGGAATGAAATTCAAAATTCAAGGCCGTGGCTTGGTTGGAAACATTGAGAAACTTAGTTTTTAATTTCTGTAAATCCAAACACGCATGAAAATAATGAATTTTGGCTTGGTGCCATGACATGGCACCAACATGCTGTGGTAAATTTGCGCCGATTTATGGCGCATTACATTAACAATCAACAAAGTCATTTTGAACAAGTGATGTCACGTTACAATCGGAAACACAAGTATTATTGAAACCGTGGGTATTCTACTTACTAGTACCATTTACGCGCCACCACGCTCCCCATTTTTATTAGCTAGAGGCGCCGCGGTGGTAGCTATTTGAGTACGAGAGGCGGCGACGCACTTGCATTACGGGAGGAGAGCCTTCGACCTCCATCTGCCGCCCACCTCTCTCCAAGGTCTCCATTAATGGCGCCTTGAGCCTCATTTAATGGCATGGCTATGTCTCACTCGACGAGATTTAAGAGAGAAAAAAGAAATCGAAAGCACGGATCTTGATGTAAGATCCGACGGACTCATATAGCATCTATCGCGACTTATAGCAAGACCGATGAATATATAAGGACGATTTTTATCAAAGAAGGGCTTGCCCTTCCGATTTTCATTATCGAAACCACCACAATTCACAAGAAGTTCAGCACAACTCTAGCCTAACACAAAGGACTAAAAGTACCGATTGAAATCGAACATCCCAAGAGGCCAACAAAGGCCAAACATCCACGCTTAGAACCCAACATTTCACAACGATTTACATAATCGACATCCTAAACCGATTATTACATCAAAAGAAACCAGGAATCAAGGAAGCCTAGCAAGAATTAGAAGAACAACAACGCCGTGGTCGCCACAAAGAAGAGTTTTCATTCCAGCCTCGCAACATTGATCTTCCACATAAAGATAAGGACGATTAATTGTCTTACATAATTAGAAAGATAATAAAAAGCCACATGCGGCTACACCTAAAATACACAAGGGCAAAAGAAGAAGGAAGACAAGGATCCGCTCGCTGATCTCTACTTTCTTGATGCGTTGTCGCAGGTCGCTGAACTAGTCTCCGCGGTGAGCGGCGATGAGTTTTCGTGTCCTCAAGACGCTTGAGAACATCCACGATTCTCCACCAGCCTTTGGCGCCGCTATGGAGCATGTCATTCTCGCCCATAAGTTTCTTGACGATGACGCCGGTCCTCTTCAACAAGGCACCGGTCTCCTCCCGCTGGTCTGACTTCGACGATCTTCCCCTCAAGGGTCGCGCCGCCCGAGCCTCTCTTCTCCCTTAGTTGCCGGATGACGGTAGCCTGTTCAAACGAGGCTTACGTCATTCCGCAACTCGCTAAGTCAAGATCTGATCCATCCGGCTATGGATGATCGTGATACGCGCCAATACCGCCTTCGCCGCCATGAGAAATTTTTCCGTGTTGCGCATGCATACGCGTGACATCCTGCTGTACTGGCGGCGGGACATCTCGTCAGGCAAGACGGCCGGGACCAGTCTGTTGCATCGACGGGCACAAGGGATCAGGCTGTTTCAATGGGCGCCAAGCGGACCTTCCTGTATACTATCACAAGGGGATATGTCGGTTGCTCTCACAATGGAATGGACATCTTCGTATTTCCGCTTCCATGCTCGCCTTCCCGGTAGCAATCTTCTACCTAGAACTCATGCTGGCCATGGCAAGACGCAAGAGAAGGATGTGAATGACTTGTTTGTTTTGTGGATGAGGAGTTGAGAAGGAATGCAATCATCTTGGCATACTAGTATTTATAACCGAGTACTAATACGCCCTAAGTAAACCATTTAGGTTGTGATCTGTGAACAGGTTTGAATCAATATACTAGCGTGGTACTAATACGCCCCTAAGTGGGAAACCGCTAGGTTGTGATCGGTGTGAACAGGTTTGCAATTCATATAGCTGGACTAATTTGAATGTGACGATGCAAGCTCAAAAACTTGTACTGAAGAGATTCTCCGTCTAGAATACTTGTCATCAAATGAATAAAAGAGATGTATCTAAACTAAAATACATCTTAGATACATCCCTTTATCCAGTTTGATGACAAGTATTTTCGGACGAGGGAGTA
This sequence comes from Aegilops longissima, assembly GCA_021605205.1. Lineage (NCBI taxonomy): Eukaryota > Viridiplantae > Streptophyta > Magnoliopsida > Poales > Poaceae > Aegilops > Aegilops longissima. The sequence goes on along the minus strand of JAHIAM010005574.1, from coordinate 41,852 downwards.
GCAACGCTATACAGAAGAGAAGAGGTGCACGACGCACTCGCCCTCTCACACACGCCGCCTGTTTTTTCTCAAAAGGAGGATGATGACCCCGGCCTCTCGTGATCCTGGGAGTCACACACATCTGTAGCTAAGAATTGTAGTGTTCTCAACCATCCGATTGGCTCTATCATGGATGTACCTATATACTAAAACATGTCTAGATACATCTATATTTTGACAAATGGAAGGCATGTATTTGGAACTGAGGGAGGTTGATTCAAATGGATAAAAGGGACGCTTCTAGAACTAAAATACGCCTACATACATCTCCTTTATCCATTTTGATGACAAGTAGTACTCTTACCCAAAGGAACTTTATATCCAATGCATACAAAATATCCGCTCGATCGTTGGAAATTACTGATCCGATGTCAAGTAATTGTTGCGCCACCAAAACCCACCATTTCTTAAGCTAAAGTAGACCAAGGTAATCCCTATATTAGCATATTACTAAGATAAATGTAAGGCAATCGTCAAACATTTAGGACGGAGCTTGTCAATCTGAATGGAGGACAAGCTTAGCCCCCGCCAGCCTTTCATGAACTGCCAAGAAGGTCAGCTCGCACGCCGACGCCGCGGGATCCTGCTGCTTGTCACCCATTTCCACCTTGACGGCGCCGGTCGTGTTTTGGGCCTTCGCAGGCCGTTTCACCACACCGCTGCCAAGTAGTGCGGTAGTGGGACGCCCGCTCGATGCGCATTTGACCGACACGGTGATAGGCGCTGTCATGTCGAGCACACCGCCAACCAAGAAAATGTGCGGCGGTCCTCCTCCGCCAACAGCAAGAGCCATGGTCTGGCTAAAGAGCACTTGCATCCGGAGCACCTTGCCGCATCGGATCCCGCACGGCATGGATGCGCTGTGCTGATGTGGTGCTAGAGCGCCGGCTGTTGGGGAACGAGAAATTCAAAATTTCTCACGATCACCAAGATCTATCTATGGAGAAACTAGCAACGAGGGAAGGAGAGTGCATCTACATACCCTTGTAGATCGCTACGAAGCGCTCATGAGAACGGGGTTGAAGGAGTCGTGATTGTCCGGATCCAAATCACCGGAGATCCTAGTGTCGAACGGACGGCACCTCCGCTCAACACACGTCAGACAGCCCGGTGATCGCCTCCCACTTGATCCAGCAAGGAGAGGGAGAGGTTGAGGAAGACTCCATCCAGCAGCACACAACGGCATGGTGGTGATGGAGGAGCGTGGCACCCCGCAGGCTTCGCCAAGCACCAAGGGAGAGGAGGAGGAGGAGAGGCAGGTGCACCAAGAGGAGAAGTTCTCATGTCTGTTGGGCAGCCCAAACCTCAAGTATATAGGGGGAGGAGCTGCGCCCCTATAGGGTTTCCCACCCCAAGGGGTGCGCCAGCCCTAGATGGGACTTGGGCGCAAGAGGGGGGGAGGAGGCCCAAGTCAAGGAGGCCCTCCCCTTAGGGTTTCCCCTTCCATGCGCATGGGTTGGGGGGCTGGTGCCCCGCCCATTACTAGGGCGCCCCCACAGCCCATGCTACTGATTGACGGTGGAACACTTCTGACCTTCTGACCCTCCGAATCCTCCGAACCTTCCCGAAGCTTCCTCGGCATAAATAAAAACCCGAACTTTTCCTAACCCAACAACAACTTTCCATATATAAATCTTTACCTCCCGACCATTCGAACTCCTCGTGACGCCCGGATCTCATCCGGACTAACAACATTCGTAACCACATACAAACTTCCTATATAACCTAGCCATCGAACCTTATGTGTAGACCCACGGGTTCGGAGACATGTAGACATGACCGAGACGCTCCGTCAATAACCAACAAGGATCCGGATACCCATGTTGGCTCTACATGTTCCACGATGATCTCATCGGATGAACCACGATGTCAAGGACTCAATCAATCCCGTGACAATTCCCTTTGTCTAGCGGTATTACTTGCCCGAGATTCGATCGCTTGTATCCCGATACCTTGTTCAATCTCGCTATCGCAAGTCTCTTTACGCCCGAACACATCATCCCGTGATCAACCCCTTGGTCACATTGTGCACATTATGATGATGTCCTACCGAGTGGGCCCAGAGATACCTCTCCTACACGGAGTGACAAACCGCCTCGATTCGTGCCAACCCAATGTACACTTTCGGAGATACCCGAGTGCACCTTTATAGTCACCCAGCATTGCCAGACGCTGGTACACCCAAAGCATTCCTACGGTATCCGGAGTTGCACAATCTCATGGTCTAAGGAAAGATACTTGACATTAGAAAAGCTTTAGCATACTTAACCACGATCTTGTGCTAGGCTTAGGTTGTCTTGTCCATCACATCATTCTCTAATGATGTGATCCCGTTATCAATGACATCCAATGTCCATGGTCAGAAACCGTAACCATCTATTGATCAACGAGCTAGTCAACTAGAGGCTTACTAGGGACATGGTGTTGTCTATGTATCCACACATGTATATGAGTTTCCTATCAATACAATTATAGCATGGATAATAAACGATTATCATGAACAAGGAAATATAATAACTAATTTATTATTGCCTCTAGGCATATTTCCAACAGCTCCCACTTGCACTAGAGTCAATAATCTAGTTCACATCGCCATGTGATTACATCATAGGTCACATCGCCATGTGACCAACATCCAAAGAGTTTACTAGTGTCTCAAACTAGTTCACATCATCATGTGATTAAGACTCAATGAGTTCGGGTTTGATCATGTTTTGCTTGTGAGAGAGGTTTTAGTCAATGGGTCTCGAACATTCAGATCCGTATGTACTTTCACAATTTCTATGTCATATTGTAAATGTTGCTTCCACGCCCACTTGAAGCTATTCCAAATGGTTGCTCCACTATACGATCCGTTTGCTACTCGAGTCACCGGATAGGTGTTAAAGCTTGCATCGACGTAACCCTTTACCGAACTCTTTATCACCTCCATAATCGAGAAACATGTCCTTATTTATTCCAAGGACAATTTTGACCGCTGTCCAATGATCCATCCTCGGATCATTCTTGTACCCCTTGATCGACTCATGGCAAGGCACATCCTAAAGTGGTACACAAGATAGCATACTATAGAGCCTACGCCTAAGCATAGGGACGACCTTCGCCCTTTCTCTTTTTCGCCGCGGGTCGAGCTTTTAAGTCTTAACTTCATACCTTACATCTCGTGCAAGAACTCCTTCTTTCGACGATCCATCTTGAACACCTTCAAGATCATGTCAAGGTATATGCTCATTTGAAAGTACCATTAAGCGTTTTTGATCTATCTTCATAGATCTTGATGCTCAATGTTCAAGTAGCTTAATCCAGGTTTTCATTGAAAACACTTTCAAATAACCCTATATGCTTTAGAATTCTACATTTCTCGATCATCAATATGTCAACAACATATACTCATCGAAATTTATAGTGCTCCCACTCACTTCTTTGAAATACAAGTTTTCATAAACTTTGTATAAACCCAAAATCTTTGATCATCCTATCAAAGCATATTCCAACTCCGAGATGCTTACTCCAGCTCCAGAAGGATCGATGGAGCTAGCATACCTTTAGCATCCTTAGGATCGACAAAACTTTTCTGATTGTATCACATACAACCTTTCCTTACGAACCGGTAAGGAAACCGCCTTGACATCCATCTCGCAGATTTCATAAATGCAGCTAATGCTAACATGATTCCGACGATTTAAGATCGCCACGGATGAGAAAATCTCATCGAGTCAACTCCTTGAACTTGTGAAAACTCTTCGCCACAAGTCGAGCTTCATAGATGGTGACATTACCATCCACGTCCGCCTTCTTCTTAAAGATCCATTCATCTCAATGGCTTGCCGATCATCGGCAAGTCCACCAAAGTCCATGCTTTGTTATGATACATGGATCTATCTCGGATTTCATGGCTTCTAACCATTTGTCGGAATTTGGGCCCACCATCGCTTCTCCATAGCTCGAGGTTCATTGTTGTCTAGCAACATGACCTTCAAGACAGATCACCGCATCACTCAAGCAAGACATCCTTGTCACCCTACGAGGTACAGAGTGACTTGATCCAAAACTTCATGATCACTATCATAAGCTTCACTTCAATTGGTGTAGGTGCCACAGAACAACTTCCGTGCCTCGCTACACACCTTGTTGAAGTGACGTTCAATAACCTCGATCTCAGATTCCGACTTAGGGATTACCTACACCCCGACAAGGGCAATGTCATGGCTGATGCGCTAAGTCGTAAGTCCTATTGCAACAATCTTATGTTGCAGCAGGGCCAACCACTTCTCCATGAGGAATTCTGTAAGCTTAACCTTCACATTGCTCCTCACGGATACCTTTCTACCTTGGTGGCGAAGCCTACTATTGTGGATCATATCGTAGAAGTCCAGAAGCGTGATACTGGAATCTCCCGAATAAACAAAAATATCTCCAAGGGAGTAGCTGGTTGTTTCTCTATGGATGAACGAGGTGTTGTTTACTTTGGGAACCGCTTGGTGGTTCCCAAGAGTCAGTAGATGCAGCAATTGATCCTTAAGGAGGCGCATGAATCCCCTCTCACGATTCATCCCGGTAGTACTAAGATGTATCAGGACCTACGCCAGAGGTTCTGGTGGACTAGGATGAAGAGAGAAATCGCCGACTTCAGTGCTAATTGTGATGTTTGTCGTCGCGTTAAGGCAGAGCATCAAAGGCCTGCTGGCACCCTTCATCCTTTAGCCATTCCAAAGTGGAAATGAGATAAAGTTGGTATGGACTTCATCACCGGCTTTCCCAGGACCAAGAAAGGGAATAACGCTATCTTCGTAGTCGTCACTACAAAAAAATACACTTCCGTGATGATACGTGTTTGTCACAGTAGGTCGCGTTTTTTGTCATGCATGTACATCCATGACAAATTTATGACAGAATCAAGATAGTCATACCTGTGCTGTCGTAGAAGTGTTCCAAGACATTACCAAAATTATCATCATGGAAGTGTTCACTTCCATGACGATAAATCGCGCGTCACAGAAGTGCTTTCGTCAAGGGTGACCGACACATGGCATCCACCGTAACGGAACGCCGTTAAGCTATCGGGTCGGGTTTTGATCCGATAACCGTTAACAGCCCCGACCAATGGGGATTTTCCACGTAAAATCATCATTGGTCGGAGGAAACACGTGTCGACTCATTGTTGGGACAGATGTCATCCACTCATTGGACGAAGGCGCCTATGATACGTCGACACGTGGCACGCCCAACAGAGGCCCATTCACGTGAAAAGGCCGCCCGCTTGACTTGGTCAAAAGGTGACGGGCGGCCCATGGAAAGCCCGTTAACGGCCTGTTCGCATATAGCCCATTTACAGCCCGCTAACCCAAGGCCCGTTACGCCCTATCCAATTAGGCCCGAGAGCGCCATCTGGGCCATCCAATATGATTCCAAATTTTCACTTCGGCCCATGTATGGCCCATGACGCTCTTCGCCCATATGAGGCCCTATGTAACTCTTGGCCTATTAACGAACCGTGGTGAAACTGGCCCGCAATGAACAAAGGTATCACTTTAGACCCATTAACGGCCCGTGGTGAAACGGCCCGTAATGAACAAAGTATCACTTTATACCCATTAATGGCCCGTTATTCGGTTGGGCCGCTTTCAGCCCATGTTATCTTTCGCCTTCTCGAGCCCATTTATTCTTGGGCTCATTTCGAGCATTCGCTTACTTACGCCCGTTCTCGTAATTTTACGCTTGGGCCAAATTCAGCCCGTGGTTACAGTCGGCCCGTTTGTGGTCCGTTAGTACATTGGGCCATTTTCATAGCATCATCAAATACAGCCTATTAACGATGGCCCATTATGGTCGGCCCATGAACGAATGATTCCAACTATAGCCCGTTTATGGCAATAATGCGGCCTGTTATTGGCCCATGTTTGGCCAATCGATCATACGGCCTGTATAAGGCCCATTGATGATAGGCCTGTAGAAGGCCCATTTTTTCTACGGCCCGTAGAAGGCCCAATGTTTCTACGGCCCATAGAAGGCCTACTGTTTCTACGGCCCGTAGAAGGCCCACTGTTTCTACGGCCCGTAGGAGGCCCAGTGTCACTACAGTAAATATTAGCCCATGGTTATTGTGGCCTAGTTTTAAAAAATAGGTTATTGTAGCCAGTAGCAAACCGCGGAAAAAGAACTGCACTGACTACAAGCAAACAAATAAACAAGACAACAAGGAAATAAATAAGCAAGCAACTTATGCTAGGCTATCACGGCTATTACACATATTACATCCATTGGGCATCAAAGTTCACCACCAAAGCAAATATAGGGAACACAAGCAACATATAAGCCACAACAAAACAAGTCCGAACTAAAACCACTTGAAGAGTTCAAGAAACAATATCCTGGTACCCATAATGCTGGCAAGATGCTTAGCAAGCTTATTAACTTTCTCTTGTTTGGCGCTTAAATCCTCCAAGCTTGTCGTTGCACAAGAAAGTACGATCTGAATTTTGCAGGACTTCCTCACCCTTCGCTTCTTGCCGAAAGCACGATGATCGATGCCTTTCAGCTTGTAGCTGAGACTGAAGAAGTCAAGTGATTCAGCAGCGAGTTCAAGAGCTTGTGCCAGCGGCATCGCCAAGAACTCAAACACTACATCAACGCAGGACTGTGGGGTTTTCTCACCGCCTACAAGATCGTTTTATCACCTTTCTTGGAGACCAACAGGTTGTCTCACTATCTTGAACCTTATCTGCATTACTTTCTACCATTGCATAGTGGGTGCTCTTCTCCAATATTCTGTTTGCATACTACAAGAGAAACAAGCAGACACATCACAGTTTAGCTTGTAGTATACCAAACTCATTTTGGTAAACCGTTCAAGAGTAAGGTGGACAAGATAACAACATGAAACAAACATATATCTATGTACTATGGTCACCGTATTGTCCATATCATTCTAGTTTATGTTCTCTAATCAAGATAGAGACACAGTTCAACTCATATATTTTTAAGACACGGCAGCATAGACAGAATAATAAGTGTGAGAAACTACACAACATTGGCAGCACTTGTAATGTGCATCACATGAGAACATAACTGTTTATACAACTTAAACTGAAATCAACATAGAGCAAGAAGTTAGAACAGCAATCCAGTTAAAGAAATAGGTTTAAAACATACCTGCTATGCGCCATTGGAGTTTCAATTGATCCTTCAAATTCGAAAGTAGTTGGTATGAGTAAATACAATGATGCAACAGCAAAGGAGTATGGACCATAGCTACGGAATCGACCGAGAACAGCTGATCTTCCGCTTAAACGTGGAGTTTGGGTTAGCTGTGGTGGTCTTCGTGCTTTGGGCACTGCAGAGCTTTACAAACTGCTCGTGTGGGGGTACTGTGGTGGACATGGTGCTTTGTCAACTATAAGTGGGTTACTATCCGCTGGGGTTGCGGTTAGATGGGTTGTAGCTGGTTCTCTCGCCCAACGGTGTAAGTGTGCAACTGGAAGAGTCTCGATTATGTGTGGTGGGGCTAGTTTGTGGGCCAGTACAACCATGGTTCTATCTGCATCGACGGGTAGCACTGTCTTTTGTGAAGAACGGGTTTTTGCTCCCTTAGATACTGCCATCACCCCCTCCAATTCAAATGGCTGATAAACAAGAAAAGAAATTGAACGTATAGACATTGTATGATAGACAGATGTGGTAATTCACATATATGTTGTCTAACCAAACAGGACAGCATGACACAATTTCACATATATGATGCCTAACTAAACAGGATAGCATGACACAGTTTCAGATATATGATGGATAACTTAACAGGATATAATGGCATAATTCAACATATGATGAGTACCTAAACAGGATGACATGACAAAACTATATGATGTCTTTCTAAAATAGGTTGGGATGAAATAATTCACATACATGTTGTCTAAGTATACATGATGGCATGATATAATTGACATAATTGATTCATATACTAAGCAGTGGCACTGCATGTATGATCTCTAAACTAAGCAGATAGAATTCAATATTGTGCATATGATGTCTAAACTAAGCAATGCAAGACACCATATGCATCATATGAGAAATATAAACATTGCAACTTAGAGCATACACCTCGGTGGGATATAGGACTGGTCATCTGTCTCTCAATCCTCCTCCGAGGAGCTCCTCAGAACCATCGAGATATATGCTTCAACAGTACCATTGCTCGCTCAAGACCTTGTTTTCACTCCATATTTTTCCATAACCGCTCAAATGGCTGATACACATGAAGAGTAGTTCAATATACACAGATTGTCGACAAATGGAATACGTAATGAAAAAAAGATGGCATGAGATAATTCACATATATGATGCTGGCTCCATGGCGGTGCATAATTCACATATATGATAACTGGCTGAAAAACATGGCATTGCATAATTCACATATCGATATAGAAAGCAAACAGAGGCATTCACACAAAGCATGTCTAATCTAAGCAGATGGCATGGCAATGCAAGACACCATATGCATGATATGAGCAATATAACCCAGCCAAGTTAGAGCATGCACCTCGGGGGAATACGACCGTCATCTCTCTCTCAATCCTCCTATGAGGAGCTATCTATAACCAGCAAGAAATCTGCATCGACAGTATAGCACCGATCGCTCGAGAAGACCTTGTTTTCACTCCAGATTTTCCCATGACCGACTCAAATGGCTGATGCACAAGAAGAGTAGATGAATGTATAAACATTGTTGACAAATGGAATACATTATGGAAAAAATATGGCACGATACAATTCACATATATGATGACCGCTAAACAGGATGGCATTGCATGATTCACGATATGATGCCTCGCTAAAGAAGATGGCATTGCATAATTCCCATATATATTTTCCGTTTTAAATATTTGTCTTTTAGAGATTTCAAATGGACTACCACATACGGATGTATATAGACATATTTTAGAGTGTAGATTCACTCATTTTGTTTCGTATGTAGTCACTTGTTGAAATCTCTAAAAAGACAAATATTTAGGAATGGTGGGAGTATGATATAGAAACCAAACAGGTGGCATTCACACAAAGCAAATCTAAACTAAGCTGATGACATATAAGATGTATAATGTAAGCAATGCAAGGCGCCATATGCATGATATGACCAACATTAGCATGCCAGGTTAGAGCAAACACCTCAGGTGGTAAACAGGCATGGTCGGCTCCTTCTAATCTCCATCTTAATAGCAGTTATCTTCCTCTGGAATACAATCTGGAAATGCAGGAGAGGGGGGGCACTTCACCCACCATGGAGCAGCGTCTGCATGACATTATATTCGCACGCAACGGTCTTCTCTTTTTCTCTACATGTTCAGTACGATTGTGTACAATATCTGACATGCATAATAAAAAAAATAGTTAGATTTTGTAAGGCCTAAGGGGTGCATGCAAAAATCAATACTGATGGTAGCAAACCAGTGGCTGGATCCAAAACTAATGATAGCAGGTAGATTATAGCTTCAGTTTAAAAAGATAGACAATGGATCATCTATGCCCACCCAACATGAACCACATAGAAGACCCCAGATGAACCAGATAGTAGATAGATATTATTCGTTGCTGGCTCGATATGAGACCCATGGGCAATTCAAAACTCAAGATTGAACGATAAAGTAGCAGGTAATAATAACCGATGTATAACGTAAGCAAACACAAAAGACTGCGACCTCTCTTCCGGAACTGTCTAGTCCTCAGGTTCATCTGCTCAGTCGATGATGGTAATGCAGTTGGCGTGGCTGCCGGCAATGGGGAAGATGATCTGAGGCGGCGAAAGAAAGTCTGCAGGGGGGATCTCTGCTGCAGTGAATGCTTCTGTTGATGGTGCACCTCAGGTGGGGTGGATGACGGCACGGCAGGAGCAGGACATAACACACAGAGTTTTCTTTGACGCCAATCTGAAAATGAAGTAAATCTGTAAGGGCTCCTTAGAATTGGAGGATTCTATAAACGCAGGGACAGGAAAAACACAGGAATAGGATAGGAATGCACGTGCAAAACAGAGCATTTGGAAACATAGGATTTCAGTCAACCTGGGTGTTTGGCTCACATGAATTGGAAGAACAGAGGAATGGAGAAACAAAGTGATGCGACGAGTGTACAACCTCTTTGGCATAGCCTTGTGGACCTCAAAATCATTGGGTTGGACGTGGAGGATGGTGATGATGCTGGTGTGACTGTCGGAGGCGGGGAAGAAGATCCGAGGCCTCTGGAAATGGCGCCGAGGGTACTGCTCCGCTGTGATGGACGGTTCCGTCGTTGGAGCAGCTCCGCTAAGGTGTACGGCGACGAGGATGAAGCATGACAAGACAGACAACTTTAATCTGAAGTGGGACCCTAATATCATCTGCAATAGATGATGTAAAATACATCACCAAAAAGTGCTAGATGTAAAACGCATCAGCTGCGCCACGGCCGCTCCGACAGATGCTGTAAGTACTGTTCACTCTGAACTTAACTGAAGAAAATGAACTTCACAGTCGAAACTGATTGAACTAGTAACAGAGCATTGCAATAGATGTTTAGGGCGTTCGAGCACTAGTAGCAGAGAAGCAGTGATCTAAATCAGCAGACGCTCGAGCAGGGAACGCACTAGCAGAGAGCAAGTCGTGCAGTAGCACCGCGAGCGAGTGCTAAAGCAGCAACTCTTGTAGCTGCCGGAGGTCGTGCAGCAGCAGCAGCGCAAGCGAGAGCAAGAGCAGAGCAGCAGCACAAATGAAAGCAGGAGCAGTGCAGCAGCACGACCGATAGCAAGAACAGAGCCGCAGCGCGAGCGAGAGCCGGAGCAGCTACAGCTAGTGCCGTTGTGGAAGTCGCCGCCGAGGAAGCAACGACATGGGGGAGAGACGACGTGGATGATGTGGCCGGCGACGGCGCCGTCGATGGAGACGCCATGTCTGCTCGGTATCGAGCACCGCAGCCCGTGAGATCGAATAAAAGATAAAATGCAGCGGTGAGTGCAGAACCTCCTTGGTGGCGCCGAGTTGGCCTCGGCTTCATCGGAGGAATTGGTGAGGGTGCTGCGGTTTCGGTGGGGCAGGTCAAGACGGTGCTGTGGGGATTGAGGTGGCGCGATAGACGAGGCGAACATCGGGGCAGCTCCTTGGAGGTGGAGGGCGGGGCGGCTGATCCGGCGGGACGACGAGATCGACAACGGATCCTCATCCGGTGCGGTGGATGAGGGACGGCGAGCTGTTGCGGTGGACGACGTAGTCGGGGAAGAGTCTCCGGCTGGGCGGCGGTCGGGAGGCCGACGGAGGAGCATGGGGTTTCGCGGGTTTTGGCGGCCTCGGTGTAGGAATGGGGGAGGAGGGGGCGAAGGGGAGGGGAGCCAAGCTTAGGGACGCGCTTGTCCGAAATGTAGGGTAAGTTACCAGCATACCCCCACCGGTTTTGACACCGCGACGTGGAGCTTCATTTTCGGTGAGGGGTAGAAGGGGATTTCGTGTCTGGGCTGCGGAGCGATTTTGGATGAGGAGGAGTTCTCACGCGTCCCAAATTTCAGGATAACAAGGCGCGCAAGGGGTTGAAGAAGCGGGAGTTTCAAAGCAGGTGAGACAAAAGATACTCGAGCTTGAAAATTTCGGGATAACAAGGTGCGGATTCCTTGTTCGCAGAACAAACTTAACGTGTAAAAAAAATCATACAAGACACAAGAGAGTCATGTCCCTTTACTATATTGCTATAGATGCCATTGAAAAACTACAAGAAAATGTAAAAAAATCGGAGAACAAGATTACCTTGCATAGTACCAAATCGATTTGCACTTCCTCAACAACAACAAAAACAAATCAATTCCCACCAAAGAAAGAGTAATGTCCCTTTTATATGATTACAGATGCCATGATCTCGAATTTCAATTTTGAATCCACGTTATGTTGAATTCAATATATCATTAGGTGACCTTGCAGTTTATAATTGATGTAGTCATACATTTTGATCTTCCATCATATATGAACATTTTACTCCACCATGTGAACATATATATTGTCGCTCTACCATATGGACTAAATTTGAATCAATTTTCCTTATTTGAATACGATTGTTGTCAAGTTATACAATAATTTAAATATTATCTTGATAACAAAAGACATGCATATAGCAGTAATCATATTTCACTATGAACTACATGTACCATACGCTCTCCAATTCAAATATCTGTATCCATTTTATGTTGAATTCAAATCATAGTACATTATTGGTCTAGGTAGCGAGGTGTTCGGGATAATCTAAACCCTGTTTTCATACGTATAATTTTTGGCTGAATTGGGACAAGTTTTGGTATAAGCCTCTTGCAAAACCGGAGATTCTCTCAACAAGCCTCGTGGTTCCGAGAGGGAACGTGTCACCTTTGTGTGAGAAACGATATACGCTGCCTCCCCCCTGATTTTATTTGCAGAGGCAACATAGAACTATATGAGTGCCTGTTAAATTTTGGAATTATTTCGGTTCATTTGGCCTTTTATACATTAATTGAGTTTCGGACTTTTAATGTGCATAATCTAAATATGAATTGCATGCACATGCTCCGGTGCACCAAAGTGGGTTGAAAACTCACATGTGTGTCCTTGGTTGAATTTCTAGGTCCCATGGAAGAAATGAGAATGAAATTCAAACATCTGGCGTCATGACTCTACCGAGAACATCGAGAAACTTAGATTTTAAATTCATGTAATGAAACTTGGCATGGTGTCATGTCATGGCACTAACATGTTGTGGTAAAAATTGGGCCGATTTGGAAGCTCGTGGTTCTAAGAGGAACGTTCCACCTTTGAGCCCCTTTGAGTTTCTTAACAAAGGCAACATAGAACTACATTAGTGCCATGTTAAATTTTGGAATTATTCGGTTCGTTTGTCGTTTTTATACATTAATTGAGTTTCGGTCATTTAATGTGCATAAGTCAAATTTGAACTACAAGCACATGCTCTCGTGCACCAAAGTTGGTTGAAAAATAACATTTCTGTCCTCGAGTGAATTTCTAGGTCCCATGCAAGAAATGAGAATAAAATTAAAACATCTGGGCATCGTGGCTCAGCCGAGAACATTGAGAAACTTGGTTTGAAAATTCTTGTAAATCCAAAACACGTCTGAAAATCATGAAACTTGGTATGGATGTCATGTCATGGTACTACCATGTTGTGGTAAAAAATGGCCAAATAGGAACAGATTTTGGTATAAGCTTCATGCAAACCGAAGCTTCTCTCAAGAAGGCTCATGGTTCTGAGAGGGAACATGTCACCTTTGAGTGCGAAACGATATACGTTGTCCCCCTTGAGTTTATTTACAAAGGCAACATAGAACTACATGAGTGCCCTGTTAAATTTTGGAATTATTCCGCTTTTGGCCTTATTTACACATTAATTGTTTGGCCTTATTTACACATTAATTGAGTTTTGGTCATTTAATGTGCATAATTCAAATTTGAACTACAAGCACGTGCTCCTTGCACCAAAGTTGGTTGAAAATCACATTTGTGTCCTCGGGTGAATTTGTACTCCCATGCAAAAAATGAGAATAAGATTCAAACATCCGGGCATCGTGGCTCGGTCAAGAACATTGAGAAACTTGGTCTTAAAATCATGAAACTTGGCATGGTGTCATGTCATGGTAGTACCATGCCGTCGTAAAAAAAATTGGCCGAATAGGAACAAATTTTGGTATAATCTTCTTGCAAATTGGAGCTTCTCTCAAGAAGGCTCGTGGTTCTAGGAGGGAATATGTCACCTTTGTGTGCATAATTCAAATTTGAAATACAAGCACATGTTCCAGTGCACCAAAGTTGGTTGAAAAATCACATGTGTGTCCTCGGGTAAATTTCTAGGTTCCATGCAAGAAATGGGAATGAAATTCAAAATTCTGGGCGTCGTGGCTGCGTTGGAAACATTGAGAAACTTAGTTTTTTAATTCCTGTAAATCCAAAACACGCATGAAAATAATGAAACTTGGGTTGGTGCCATGACATGGCACCAACATGCTGTGGTAAATTTGCAGTTTGATTTATGGTACACACATTAACAATCAACAAAGTCATTTTGGAACAAGTGATGTCACGTTACAATCGGAAACACAAGTATTATTGAAACCGTGGGCATTCTACTTACTAGTACCATTTACGTGCCACCACGCGTCCCCATTTTTTATTAGCTAGGAGGCGCCTGCAGGTAGCTATTTGAGTACGAGAGGCGTGCGATCAGACCCTCATGGCGTGCTTATCGGGAGGAGAGCCTTTGACCTCCATCTGTCATCCACCTCTCTCCCAAGGTCTCCATTAATGGCGCCCGAGCCTCTATTTAATGGCATGGCTATGTCTCACTCGACTGAGATTTAAGAGAGAAAAAAGAAAATCTGACAGCACGGATCTTGATGTAAGATCCGACGGACCTATATAGCATCTACTGCGACTTATAGCAAGACTGATGAATATATAAGGACGATTTTTTTTTGATCAAAGAAGGGCTTGCCCCTTCCGATTTTCATTACTGAAAACCACCACAATTCACAAGAAGTTCAGCACAACTCTAGCCTAACACAAAGGACTAAAAGTACCAGATTGAAATCGCAACATCCCAAGAGGCCAACAAAGGCCAAACATCCACGCTAGAACCCAACATTTCACAATCGATTTACATAATCGACATCCTAAACCGATTATTACATCAAAAGAAACCAGGAAACTGAAGGAAGCCTAGCAGCAACTAGAAGAACAACAACGCCAGGGTCGCCACAGCAAGAGTTTTCTTCATTCCAGCCTCGCAACACTGATCTTCCACATAAAGATAAGGACGATTAATTGTCTTACATAATTAGAAAGATAATTAAAAAAGCCACATGCGGCTACACCCAAAATACACAAGGGCAAGAGAACAAGGAAGACAAGGATCTGGCTCGCTGATCTCTACTTTCTTGATGCGTTGCTGTAGGCCGCGGGAACTAGTCTCCGCGGTGAGCGGCGATGAGCTCTTTCGTGTCCTCAAGACGCTGCTTGAGAACATCCACAGATTCCTTCACCAGCCTTTGGCGCTCGTTGCGGAGCATGTCATTCTCGTCCATAAGTTTCTTGACGATGACGCCGGTCCTCTTCAACAAGGCACCGGTCTCCTCCTGCTGGTCTGCACTTCGTACGATCTTCTCCCTCAGCAGGTCGCGCTCGGCCCAGAGCCTCTCTTGCCCTCCCTTAGTTGCCGGATGACGCCGGTAGCCTGTTCAAACGAGGCTTTCACGTCGTCCTGCAACCTCGCCAAGCCGAAGATCTGATCCATCTGGCTATGGATGATCGCATACATGCGCTTTAATGATCGCCGCCTGCCGCGAGAAATTTTTCCCAGCCGCGCGCGCGCGGGCGTGACATCTCTGCTGCATTCGTGGCGTGGCGGGACATCTCTGCTGCTTCCGCGGCACGGCCGGACCAGTCTGCTGCATCGGCGGCGGCGGGACCTCCGTGCTTGCTTCAGCGGCGGCCGGGACCTCTCAGCTACTACTTCATGGGCGGGACATGTCGGCTGCTCTCACAGCGAGGCGGGACATCTCTCGTGCTTCCGCTTCCATGCTCGCCTCTCCCTGGTAGCAATCTCTCGACCTAGAACTCATGCTGGCCATGGCAGACGCAAGAGAAGGATGCTGAATGACTTGTTTGTTTTTGTGGATGAGGAGTTGAGAAGGAATGTGCAGTCATCTTGGCATACTAGTATTTATAACCGAGTACTAATACGCTCCTAAGTGGGAAACCATTTAGGTTGTGATCGGTGTGAACAGGTTTGGAATTCAATATACTAGCGTGGTACTAATACGCTCCTAAGTGGGAAACCGTTTAGGTTGTGATCGGTGTGAACAGGTTTGCAATTCAATATAGCTTGGACTAATTTGGAATGTGACGAGATGCAAGCTCAAAAACTTGTACTCTGAGTTTAGTACTCCCTCCGTCCAGAAATACTTGTCATCAAAATGAATAAAAAGAGATGTATCTAAAACTAAAATACATCTAGATACATCCCCTTTTATCCAGTTTGATGACAAGTATTTTCGGACGGAGGGAGTAGTACGTTATACAGGAAGAGAAGAGGTGCACGCACGCACTCGTCCTCTCACACACGCGTCTGTTTTTTCTCGAAAAGGAGGATGATGACCCCCGGCCTCTGCATCTGGGAGTCACACACACATCTGTAGCTAAGAATTGTAGTGTTCTCAACCATCCGATTGGCTCTATCATGGATGTACCTATATACTAAAACATGTCTAGATACATCTATATTTTGACAAATGGAAGGCATGTATTGTGGAACTGAGGGAGTGCTTGTATTCAAAATGGATAAAAAGGGACGTTTCTAGAACTAAAATACGTCTACATACATCTCCTTTTATCCATTTTGATGACAAGTAGTACTCTTACCCAAAGGAACTTTATATCTAACAGACACAAAATATCCGTTCGACTGTTGGAAATTACTGATCTGATGTCGAAGTAATTGTTGCATCGCCACCAAAACCCACCATTTCTTAAGCTAAAGTAGACCAAGGTAATCCCTATATTAGCATATTACTAAGATAAACAGAAGGCACTGTCGAAACATTTAGGACGTGAGCTTGTCAATCTGAATGTGGAGGGACACAAGCTTAGCCCCGGCCAGCAGCTTGGGCGGAACTGTCAAGAAGGTCAGCTCCTGCACGTCGACGTCGCCGGGATCCTTGCTGCTTGTCACCTCCATTTCCACCTTGACGGCGTCGGTCGTGCCTTTGGGCTCCCCCGGCGGGCCGTTCGCCCACAGCTTGGCCAAGTAGTGCGGCAGTGGGGACGCCCCGCTCTGATGCAGACGACCGACACGGTGATAGGCGCGCCGATGTCGAGCACACCGCCAACCAAGAAAAATGTGCGGCGGTCCTCCTCCGCGAACAGCAAGAGCCATGGCTCCGACAGTAGCACTTGCATCTGGAGCACCTTGCCGTACTGGATCCTGTGCACGGGCATGGGATGCGCGGTGCTGATGTGGTGCTAGAGCGCCGGCGTGTTGGGGAACGTAGCAGAAATTCAAAATTTTCCTACGTATCACCAAGATCTATCTATGGAGAAACTAGCAACGAGGGAAGGAGAGTGCATCTACATACCCTTGTAGATCGCTAAGCGGAAGCGTTCATGAGAACGGGGTTGAAGGAGTCGTACTCGTCGTGATCCAAATCACCGGAGATCCTAGTGCCGAACGGACGGCACCTCCGCGTTCAACACACGTACAGCCCGGTGACGTCTCCCACGCCTTGATCCAGCAAGGAGAGAGGGAGAGGTTGAGGAAGACTCCATCCAGCAGCAACACAACGGCATGGTGGTGATGGAGGAGCGTGGCAATCCCGCAGGGCTTCGCCAAGCACCAAGGGAGAGGAGGAGGAGGAGAGGCAGGGCTGCACCAAGAGGAGAAGTTCTCATGTGTTGGGCAGCCCAAAACCTCAAGTATATATAGGGGAAAGGGGGCTGCGCCCCTATAGGGTTTCCACCCCAAGGGGTGCGGCCAGCCCTAGATGGGACTTGGGGCGGCCAAGAGGGGAGGAGTGCCTCCCAAGTCAAGTGGAGGCCCTCCCCTTAGGGTTTCCCCCTCCCATGCGCATGGGCCTTGGGGGGCTGGTGCCCTGGCCCATTAAGGCTAGGGCCCCCCACAGCCCATGCTACTGTATTGGACGTGGTGGAACAATTTCCGGACCTTGACCCTCCGAATCCTCCGGAACCTTCCGAAAGCTTCCTGTACAATACCGAAAAACCCGAACTTTTCCGGAACCCAACAACAACTTTCCATATATAAATCTTTACCTCCGGACCATTCCGAACTCCTCGTGACGCCCGGATCTCATCCGGGACTCAAACAACATTCGGTAACCACATACAAACTTCCTTTATAACCCTAGCGTCATCGAACCTTAAGTGTAGACCCTACGGGTTCGGGAGACATGTAGACATGACCGAGACGTTCTCCGGTCAATAACCAACAGCGGATCTGGATACCCATGTTGGCTCCCACATGTTCCACGATGATCTCATCGGATGAACCACGATGTCAAGGACTCAATCAATCCCGTATAAATTCCCTTTGTCTAGCGGTATTGTACTTGCCCGAGATTCGATCGTCGGTATCCCGATACCTTGTTCAATCTCGTTACCGGCAAGTCTCTTTACTCGTTCCGTAACACATCATCCCGTGATCAACCCCTTGGTCACATTGTGCACATTATGATGATGTCCTACCGAGTGGGCCCAGAGATACCTCTCCGTTTACACGGAGTGACAAATCCAGCCTCGATTCGTGCCAACCCAATGACACTTTCGGAGATACCGTAGTGCACCTTTATAGTCACCCGATTCGTTGTGACGTTTGGTACACCCAAAGCATTCCTACGGTATCCGGAGTTGCACAATCTCATGGTCTAAGGAAAAGATACTTGACATTAGAAAAGCTTTAGCATACTAACTACGATCTTTGTGCTAGGCTTAGGTTGGGTCTTGTCCATCACATCATTCTCCTAATGATGTGATCCCGTTATCAATGACATCCAATGTCCATGGTCGGAAACCGTAACCATCTATTGATCAACGAGCTAGTCAACTAGAGGCTTACTAGGGACATGGTGTTGTCTATGTATCCACACATGTATATGAGTTTCCTATCAATACAATTATAGCATGGATAATAAACGATTATCATGAACAAGGAAATATAATAATAACTAATTTATTATTGCCTCTAGGGCATATTTCCAACAGTCTCCCACTTGCACTAGAGTCAATAATCTAGTTCACATCGCCATGTGATTAACACTGATAGGTCACATCGCCATGTGACCAACATCCAAAGAGTTTACTAGTGTCACTAAACTAGTTCACATCATCATGTGATTAAGACTCAATGAGTTCTGGGGTTTGATCATGTTTTGCTTGTGAGAGAGGTTTTAGTCAATGGGTCTGCAACATTCAGATCCGTATGTACTTCACAATTCTCTATGTCATATTGTAAATGTTGCTTCCACGCTCCACTTGAAGCTATTCCAAATGGTTGCTCCACTATACGTATCCGGTTTGCTACTCAGAGTCACTCGGATAGGTGTTAAAGCTTGCATCGACGTAACCCTTTACGCCGAACTCTTTATCACCTCCATAATCGAGAAACATGTCCTTATTTACTCCAAGGACAATTTTGACCGCTGTCCAATGATCCATCCTGGATCATTCTTGTACCCTTGACCGACTCATGGCAAGGCACATCAGTGCGGTACACAATAGCATACTATAGAGCCTACGCCTAAAGCATAGGGGCGACCTTCGTCCTTTCTCTCTTTTCTGCCGTGGTCGAGCTTTAAGTCTTAACTTCATACCTTACATCTCGTGCAAGAACTCCTTCTTTGATCGATCCATCTTGAACACCTTCAAGATCATGTCAAGGTATATGCTCATTTGAAAGTACCATTAAGCTTTTTGATCTATCTTCATAGATCTTGATGCTCAATGTTCAAGTAGCTTAATCCAGGTTTTCACTTGAAAACACTTTTCAAATAACCCTATATGCTTTCAGAAATTCTACATCATTTCGATCATCAATATGTCAACAACATATACTCATCGAAATTCTATAGTGCTCCCACTCACTTCTTTGGAAATACAAGTTTCTCATAAACTTTGTATAAACCCAAAATCTTTGATCATCTCATCAAAGTGCATATTCCAACTCCGAGATGCTTACTCCAGTCCTTAGAAGGATCGATGGAGCTAGCATACCTTTTAGCATCCTTAGGATCGACAAAACTTTTCTGATTGTATCACATACAACCTTTCCTTACGTAAACCGGTAAGGAAACTCGTCTTGACATCCATCCGCCAGATTTCATAAATGCAGCTAATGCTAACATGATTCCGACGGATTTAAGCATCGCTACGGATGAGAAAATCTCATCGTAGTCAACTCCTTGAACTTGTGAAAACTCTTCGCCACAAGTCGAGCTTCATAGACGGTGACATTACCATCCATGTCCGTCTTCTTCTTAAAGATCCATTCATCTCAATGGCTTGCCGATCATCGGGCAAGTCCACCAAAGTCCATGCTTTGTTATGATACATGGATCCTATCTCGGATTTCATGGCTTCTAACCATTTGTCGAATTTGGGCCCACCATCGCTTCTCCATAGCTCGTAGGTTCATTGTTGTCTAGCAACATGACCTTCAAGACAGGATCACCGTACCACTCAAGCAGTACACATCCTTGTCACCCTCGAGGTACAGTAGTGACTTGATCCAAAACTTCATGATCACTATCATAAGCTTCTACTTCAATTGGTGTAGGTGCCACAGAACAACTTCCCGTGCCTGCTACACACTAGTTGAAGTGACGTTCAATAACCTCATCAAGTCTCCACCATCCTCCCACTCAACTTTCCGAGACAAACTTTTCCTCGAGAAAGGACCCGATTCAAGAAACAATCCCTATTGCTTTCGGATCTGAATTAGGAGGTATACCCAACTGTTTGGGTGTCCTATGAAGATGCATTTTATCCGCTTTGGGTTCGAGCTTATCAACCTGAAACTTTTCACATAAGCGTCGCAGCCCCAAACTTTTAAGAAACGACAACTTAGGTTTCTCTAAACCATAGTGCATACGGTGTCATCTCAACGGAATTACGTGGTGCCCTATTAAAGTGAGTGCGGTTGTCTCTAATGCCTAACCCATGAACGATAGTGGTAATTCGATAAGAGACATCATGGTACGCACCATATCCAATAGAGTGCAACTATGATGTTCGGACACACCATCACACTATGGTGTTCCAGCGGTATTAATTGTGAAACAATTTGCACAATGTCTTAATTGTGTGCCAAAACTCAGAACTCAGATATTCATCTCTATGATCATATCATAGACATTCTATCCTCTTGTCACGAAGATCTTAAACTTCACTCTCAAATTACTTGAACCATTCAATAATTCAGACTTGTGTTTCATCAAGTAAATATACTCAACATCTACTCAAATCATCTGTGAAGTAAGAACATAACGATATTCATCAGCATGCCTCAAAGCACTCATTGGACTGCACACATCAAAATGTGTTACTTCCAACAAGTTGCTATCTTGTTCCATCTTATCAAACCGAGGCTTTTCAGGTCATCTTGCCCATGTGGTATGATTTGCATATCTCAAGTGATTCAAAATCAAGTGAGTCCAAACGATCCATCTGCATGGAGTTTCTTCATGCGTATACACCAATAGACATGGTTCGCATGTCTCAAACTTTTCAAAACGAGTGAGTCCAAAGATCCATCAACATGGAGCTTCTTCATGCGTTTATGACTTACATGGCAATGCCACAAGTAAGTGGTACTATCATTACTATCTTATATCTTTTGGCATGAAAATGTGTATCACTACGATCGAGATTCAATAAACCATTCCTTTAGGTGCAAGACCATTGAAGGTATTATTCAAATAAATAGAGTAACCATTATTCTCCTTAAATGAATAACCGTATTGCGATAGACATAATCCAATCATGTCTATGCTCAACGCAAACACCAAATAATAATTTTAGGTTTAACTCCAATCTTGATGGTAGAGGGAGCGTGCGATGCTTGATCACATCAACCTTGGAAACACTTCCAACACATATCGTCACTCACCTTTAGCTAGTCTCCGCTTATTCCATAGCTTTTATTTCGAGTTACTAACACTTAGCAACCGAACCGGTATCTAATACCCTGGTGCTACTAGGAGTACTAGTAAAGTACACATTAACATAATGTATATCCAATATACTTCTATCGACCTTGCCAGCCTTCTCATCTACCAAGTATCTAGGGTGGTTCCGCTTCGAAGTCCGTTCCTCTCATTACGTAAGCACTTAGTCTCGGGTTTGGGTTCAACCTTGGGTTTCTTCACTAGAGCAGCAACTGATTTGCCGTTTCATGAAGTGTCCTTCTTGTCCTTGCCCTTCTTGAAACTAGTGGTTTCACCAACCATCAACAATTGATGCTCCTTCTTGATTTCTACTTTCGCGTGTCAAACATCGTGAATACCTCAAGGATCATCATATCTATCCCTGATATGTTATAGTTCATCACGAAGCTCTAGCAGCTTGGTGGCAATGACTTTGGAGAAACATCACTATCTCATCTGGAAGATCAACTCCCACTCGATTCAAGTGATTGTTGTATTCAGACAATCTGAGCACAAGCTCAACGATTGAGCTTTTCTCCCTTAGTTTGTAGGCTAAGAAAATCGTCGGAGGTCTCATACCTCTTGACGTGGGCACGAGCCTGAAATCCCAATTTCAGCCCTTGAAACATCTCATATGTTCCGCGACGTTTCGAAAACGTCTTTGGTGCCTCTACTCTAAACCGTTTAACTGAACTATCACGTAGTTATCAAAACGTGTATGTCCGATGTTCGTAACATCCACAAACGACGTTTGGGGTTCAGCACATCTGGCGGTGCATTAAGGACATAAGCTTTCTACTGTCCGCATAATCGCTACTTTCAACTTTCAACTATATTTTCTCTAGGAACATATCTAAACAATGGAACTAAAGCGCGAGCTCACGACATAATTTGCAAAAGATCTTTTGACTATGTTCAAGATAATTAAGTTCATCTTATGAACTCCCACTCGATAGACATCCCTCTAGTCATCTAAGTGATTACATGATCCGAGTCAACTAGGCCGTGTCCGATCATCACGTGAGACGGACTAGTCATCATCGGTGAACATCTTCATGTTGATCGTATCTACTATACGACTCATGCTCGACCTTTCGGTCTCCGTGTTCCGAGGCCATGTCTGCACATGCTAGGCTCGTCAAGTTAACCCCAAGTGTTTTGCTGTGTAAATCTGTCTTACACCCGTTGTATGTGAACGTAAGAATCCATCACACCCGATCATCACGTGGTGCTTAGAAGCGACGAACTTTAGCAACGGTGCACAATTAGGGAGAACACTTCTTGAAATTGTTGTAAGGATCATCTTATTTACTACCGTCGTTCTAAGTAAACAAGATGCATAAACATAATAAACATCACATGCAATCAAATAGTGACATGATATGGCCAATATCATTTTGCTCCTTTTGATCTCCATCTTCGGGGCTCCATGATCATCATCGTCACCGGCATGACACCATGATCTCCATCATCATGATCTCCATCATCGTGTCCTCATGAAGTTGTCTCGCCAACTATTACTTCTACTACTATGGCTACCGTTAGCAATAAAGTAAAGTAATTACATGGCGTTGTTCAATGACACGCAGGTCATACAATAAATAAAGACAACTCCTATGGCTCCTGCCGGTTGTCATACTCATCGACATGCAAGTCGTGAATCCTATTACAAGAACATGATCAATCTCATACATCACATATCATTCATCACATTCTTCTTGGCCATATCACATCACATAGCATACCCTGCAAAAAAAAGTTAGACGTCCTCTAATTGTTGTTTGCATGTTTTACGTGGCTGCTATGGGTTTCTAGCAAGAACGTTTCTTACCTACGCAAAACCACAACGTGATATGCCAATTGCTATTTACCCTTCATAAGGACCCTTTTCATCGAATCCGTTCCCACTAAAGTGGGAGAGACGGCACCGCTAGCCACCTTATGCACCAAGTGCATGTCAGTCGGTGGAACCTGTCTCACGTAAGAGTACGTGTAAGGTCGGTCCGGGCCGCTTCATCCCACAATACCGTCAAAACAAGATTGGACTAGTAACGGTAAGCATATTGAACAACATCAACGCCCACAACTACTTTGTGTTCTACTCGTGCAAAGAATCTACGCAATAGACCTAGCTCATGATGCCACTGTTGGGGAACGTAGCAGAAATTCAAAATTTTCCTCGTGTCACCAAGATCTATCTATGGAGAAACTAGCAACGAGGGAAGGAGAGTGCATCTACATACCCTTGTAGATCGCTAAGCGGAAGCGTTCATGAGAACGGGGTTGAAGGAGTCGTACTCGTCGTGATCCAAATCACCGGAGATCCTAGTGCCGAACGGACGGCACCTCCGCGTTCAACACACGTACAGCCGGTGGCGTCTCCCACGCCTTGATCCAGCAAGGAGAGAGGAGAGGTTGAGGAAGACTCCATCCAGCAGCAACACAACGGCATGGTGGTGATGGAGGAGCGTGGCAATCCCGCAGGGCTTCGCCAAGCACCAAGGGAGAGGAGGAGGAGGAGAGGCAGGGCTGCACCAAGAGGAGAAGTTCTCATGTGTGTTGGGCAGCCCAAAACCTCAAGTATATATAGGGGAAAGGGGGCTGCGCCCCTTTAGGGTTTCCGACCCCAAGGGGTGCGGCCAGCCCTAGATGGGACTTGGGGGGCGGCCAAGAGGGGGAGGAGTGCCTCCCAAGTCAAGTGGAGGCCCTCCCCCTTAGGGTTTCCCCCTCCCATGCGCATGGGCCTTGGGGGGGCTGGTGCCCCTGGCCCATTAAGGCTAGGGCGCCCCCCTACAGCCCATGCTACTGTATTGGACGTGGTGGAACAATTTCCGGACCTTGGACCCCTCCGAATCCTCCGAACCTTCGAAGCTTCCCAGTACAATACCGAAAAACCCGAACTTTTCCGGACCCAACAACAACTTTCCATATATAAATCTTTACCTCCGGACCATTCCGAACTCCTCGTGACGTCCGGATCTCATCCGGGACTCGAACAACATTCGGTAACCACATACAAACTTCCTTTATAACCCTAGCGCCATCGAACCTTAAGTGTAGACCCTACGGGTTCGGGACATGTAGACATGACCGAGACGTTCTCCGTCAATAACCAACAGCGGATCTGGATACCCATGTTGGCTCCCACATGTTCCACGATGATCTCATCGGATGAACCACGATGTCAAGGACTCAATCAATCCCGTATAAATTCCCTTTGTCTAGCGGTATTGTACTTGCCCGAGATTCGATCGTCGGTATCCCGATACCTTGTTCAATCTCGTTACGGCAAGTCTCTTTACTCGTTCCGTAACACATCATCCCGTGATCAACCCCTTGGTCACATTGTGCACATTATGATGATGTCCTACCGAGTGGGCCCAGAGATACCTCTCCGTTTACACGGAGTGACAAATCCCGCCTCGATTCGTGCCAACCCAATGACACTTTCGGAGATACCTGTAGTGCACCTTTATAGTCACCCAGCTACGTTGTGACGTTTGGTACACCCAAAGCATTCCTACGGTATCCGGAGTTGCACAATCTCATGGTCTAAGGAAAAGATACTTGACATTAGAAAAGCTTTAGCATACTAAACTACGATCTTTGTGCTAGGCTTAGGTTGGGTCTTGTCCATCACATCATTCTACTAATGATGTGATCCCGTTATCAATGACATCCAATGTCCATGGTCAGAAACCGTAACCATCTATTGATCAACGAGCTAGTCAACTAGAGGCTTACTAGGGACATGGTGTTGTCTATGTATCCACACATGTATATGAGTTTCCTATCAATACAATTATAGCATGGATAATAAACGATTATCATGAACAAGGAAATATAATAATAACTAATTTATTATTGCCTCTAGGGCATATTTCCAACACGGGCGCGGCCTGGTGAGCCAGAGCAGCAGACAGCACGGGCATTTGCAGGCGCGAGCGGACACATGCTCGGTGATCGGCGAGCTTGTGGTAAGTGACGAGAGCTCACAGCCTTCGTATGCGGCACTCCACCCTCACCGATTTAAAGGATGGAGTCCACCGCCGTGTTCCGCACGTCGAAGCCACCGCCACGCGTCGCACTTCTCGCACTGCCGCTAGTTCCCGAGGCTCGAAGCGGCATCTGCGCGGGACAGTGCCCTCCCTTGCACCGCGGAAATCAATCCAACAACACATCAATCAAGAAACCTGCACCTTGCTCAATCAGCCGAACGGACGAGGTGTATTCGAACCTCATACACTGGAGGCGTCAAGGGGCGGAGGCGCAAGGGGCAGTGGAGCACGGTGAGGTCCATCGAGACCTTAGAGAGCTCCATCGCCGGGTCCTGTTCCTGTTCGGTCTGCATGATCTCGCCCTCCTCGTGCACAACCATCCTTCAAGGTGCATTAAATCAACACATGCAAGTACTATCAAAAGAAGAGTCACGGCATGCATGCATGCGTTGTAATTAATGCATCGGTAAACGCAAATTATTGAAATATATCGAGTGCAGTGCTTTGATGTGTCGCATCAACTCGTACATCACCAAGAAGTTTGATTATCCTCTCCCTCGCGGACTTAACTGCACCTGCCTTTGGCTGTATGACAGGTTGGCCACACACCTGTCGGGCCCACCTGTCATACATGCAAAGACAGGAGCGTCCCTCCCTCGCCCATGAGCGTGGTGGCTGGCAAGACTAGGAGAAGCTTTCGCTACACGCTCTCCCTCTCGCACGCGGTGGACATGCAGCAGTTCAATCGGTGCCAGATGGCCAGAAGCGTACTATAGTACTCCTCTAGTGCAGTAGTACACCATCATTGTTCGACTTCCCGAAGAGGCGAAGAGCCAAGCATAGCCCGGACGCTCGTGTGGCAGTTTCATGTGTAGAGTAGTCTAGATAGCGTGTACCGTGCCTGTAAGCTTAAAATCGTTGGGGTCGGCTCCATGCTATGTGGTCGTTTGAAGTTTTTTTAAAAATTAAAATAGTCTTCTGGCCCTACCTGTCACCCTGGTGATTGTAGTTTGCACGCTCATCTGGTCAAGACAGGAATATATATTTTAATTTGTTTTTTCGAAAAGGGGTGACTCCCCAGCCTCTGCATCAGAACGATGCATACGGCCACATATATTTTAATTTTTGGTGGGTAAACGTTAGAGGTTGCAGCAAATATATTGTACATCATGGGTCTTTCGCCAAGTTTAGAGGCAAGCATGTGGGGCCAGTGCTATGATGTGTCGCGTCAACTCGTAGAAACGAGGAGAAGCTTGATTTTACTACACGCCTTCTCCCTCGCCCATGCTTGTGTTTGCTCGCAAACGAGGACAGGCTTTTGCTTATTAGTAGTACTTCCACAACAAGCTATCCGTCCCTGGCGCGGTGGACGGACATGCATGAGTGGATTCGACACTTTGTAGAAGCGAGTAGTAGTAACATCATTGTTCGTCTTCTCGAAGAGGCGAAGAGCCAAGCGCAAACCGAACGTTGCAGTTGCGAACATTGGAGCACGCATATAGCCAGGCTCTTGCATGAGACAAAATTGCTATATGAGCCCACTATTGTACTAGTACGTACAACTACTTGCTAGTATAGCCACAGTAAACCGAAAAGGAGTATTTGCCCTTCTAGAGATTTCAACAAGTGACTAGACTACACCGAGACGGAGTACATATGGAGCAAAATGAGTGAATCTGCACCGTAAATAAATGCGTACTAGTTCTATCGTTTTCCTCTCCGAGGTGCACAATATTGAGTATCTTGACTAGTCTCTTTTGACACGCATTTACGTTGTTTTTACACAAGTCTGACGCAAGCGCTCATATACACGCCGCATACACTCACCCCTATGAACGCACACACGCACGGCACTATCATCTTGAAATTTACGAAGTCACCATAGGCACCTCGTCGTCGGCGGGTCCATAGGTGCTTGAATGCCAAGGAGGAAGAGGGTAGCGGTTCCCGAGACGTTGAGCGGTCAATGATGCATCCTCAATTACATTCAGAGGGAATTAATTGGAGAAGCGGAGACTAGAGCCAAGACGATGTGAATGCAACGAGTTTGGACTCTCATATAATAAAGGCGCCCCACCACTCCAATCCATCTACTCCCAAGTCTCTGCAAGCAACACTGCTCACTCCAATCCAAGACTAAGTGACCGAAGCCACAAGCACCTATGGAGGCGATGGGCGCGAGAGGCGATCGGTGTGCCAAATCATCCAAAGCGCCCGCCTGCGGCCTGCCACCGCAGCTGATGTTTCCACACGGTCTTTGGCGACCGCAGCATCGTAGCCCTTGCCGACGCCGGCTTCGCCTCTCGCATGGACGACATGATGGTCAACTCCATCCGCAAGTTCACCGCCGTCAAGAAGCGCACAGACGACCTTGCCGTACTGCTCCAGCCCGCGCCCAGGCTCCTCATTGCCTGCCACCCTCATCGGCCTACATGGTGACGAACTCTTTCAATCCCTGGTGGCCCTGCAGGTGCCGGAGGTCGCGACGAAGAATGTGCACCTCGAGGCCGCGCTCGCCACGCAGCGCCTCGCCATGCAAGAAACCGTCGACCTGCACATCCACGTCTACGAGGAAATCGTCTACATAGGCCACTACAAGGCAAGCGAGGACAGAAAAACGTTGGCCTTCTTCCAGCGGCTGGAATCTTTGGACGCCATTGTTCAGAAGCACGTCGACCTGGCCACAAAAGTCGCTGCTACTTAGGCGCCGTTCGGTGGGCCGGCGCCCTGAGTCGAGGAGGTGGATGTCGTCGATGGATGCATCTCTTCTTCTTGCCTCCTGTAACCCGCAATGCATCGCCTCGTGGCCTTAATGTTTTATTAGTATAGTACTCCCTCCGTTCCCAAATATAAGTCTTTCTAAAGATTCCAGCAAGTGACTACTACATACGGAGCAAAATGAGTGAATCTACACTCTAAACTATGTCTTCATACATCTGTATGCTGTATTCCATTTGAAGTAGTATCTAAAAAGGCTTATATTTATGAACGGAGGGAGTATATGGCATTTTTTATTCCAGTCGTAATGTTTTCACTGAGAGGTGGGGCCGCAATTGAGCAAACCCACCCCACCCACCGGGCGTCGGCCGAGTTTAGAGTTAGAAGAGAGAAACGAGGGAGGAGGGCTAGCTGTAGCACGGACGCTGTTGTCAGATGGGACTCGTGTTTATAGAATAGGAGTACTGAGCACTCGTTCCTCTTTTTTTAGGGAAAAATTAGTCGTATGTCTAGTACCACTAGTTGGGTGCGTGCGACCTATAGCTGTCATCACTTTAGGTCTACTTTTCGAACCGCGGCTACGCTTCACAATACATATTTTTCACGCATTTATCCTCCTATATGTACTCCTAGGCTATTTCCACGTGCTCCCATTCGCCGACATGTGGGACATAGAGCATCTGGGTCGTAGTGCATGCACGACTCGGAGCATATGCCGGGGTACTTTACATTTCAGACCTCACAAATTACATGCAAACCCCCTCCCCCCCCCCCCCCACAGAAGAATAAATAAATCAATGAATTACTACATGAAATCGGATTACTTTCGTGGAAAGCGGAGCACGTTCATTAAATTTTGGACATAACACGTTTATAAAAAATGACCGGACCTAAACCAGTCTAAGGGCCTCTTTGATTTTTCCCAAAAAAAAGGTCCTCTTGGATTCGCAGGATACTGAAAACACAGGAATGGGGAAAGTATGATGGCGATGAACCGAGACAAGGAGAACTCTAACTCAGTTAGAGGTTAGAGTTAGATTCTAACCCTGAACTAACTCTAAACCAAAGAGTTGTATGGATGGCAGGGTTAGATTGACAATAAATGCTCTATCTCAATCATTTGACTACTTTGGACCCTATTTTTAGTCAGACTAAAATAAGTCCCTTGGATCCAAGCACCCTCTTGGTGTGGCCAGCTCTTCTGTGGCCTCCTCCCGCTCACAATTGACATAAACGAACCATCTATACAATCAAGCATGCAAAACATGATAATTTTTACTTTGTCCATACAAATGAGATATCCCACTTAAACATACAAGTCATCAATCAAGCTTCACAAAATAAAAATAAACACTTCATGCAACAAAGAATGAGCTAACTCATCACGGAAGTTGTTCACGATAGGGAGGGAGCCCGGAGCCCCTCACGCACCAGGGAGGAGCTCGCCATCGTCGCTCTGGAGGAAGACTCTGTAGAGCCCAAGCCCCGGGAACCCCTTCGACACCGGCCCTTGCGAGTTGAGGTCGACACCAGCATGGGTAGCAGGGCTGCTTGCCGCCGATTGGGAACTTAATATTTGGGCCTCTATAAATAATGCAAGCCTATAACTAAAATACCTAGAAAGGTGAACTGAATCTTTGGGCCTCTAGAAATAACGCAAGCCTGAAACTGAAATACCTAGAAAGGTGAACTGAATTTTTGGGCCTCTAGAAATAATGCAAGCCTGAAACTTAAATACTTAGAAAGGTGAACTAAATCTTTGGGCCTCTAGAAATAATGCAAGCCTGAAACTGAAATACCTAGAAAGGTGAACTGAATCTTTGGGCCTCTAGAAATAACGCAAGCCTGAAAATGAAATAGCTAGAAAGGTGAACTGAATCTTTGGGCCTCTAAAAATAATGCAAGCCTGAAACTCAAATACCTAGAAAGGTGAACTGAATCTTTGGGCCTCTAGAAACAATGCAAGCCTGAAATTGAAATACCAAGAAAGGTGAATTGAATCTTTGGGCCTCTACAAATAATGCAAGCCTGAAATTGAAATACCTAGAAAGGTGACCTGATTCTTTGGGCCTCTAGAAAGATTTATTACCTCCTCAAGCAGCATCAAACAATTCCATGCGTGTTTCGATCAGGATCTACTTTTCCAAATCAGAATTAGCGCTAGAGCAAGCATGATCAATGATATGGTCGTGAGACAGAGAGGGAACGAACAAACTCACCCCTCTCGCGACCTCCCTGGTAGATGCGCCGCCGCCGTGCACGACAGAGGGAGAAAAACGACTAGTGAAGGGGGAGCGGGGCGACCTTCAAAGGTCGGAGGGAGAGGGCGGCCGGAGTAGGGCGGCGGAGGCTGAAAAGAGAGGGCGGCCGGAGGAGAGAGAGGGCGAGCGGTGCTTGGGCGGGCGGCCCTATGGGGAACAAAGAGGAGTCGTGCGAGAGGGGGGAGCGATCTGGTGCGGGCAGGTGAGATTTTTTTAGGGGAGCGATCTGGTGCGGGCAGGTGAGATTTTTTTAGGGGAGCGATCTGGTGCGGGCAGGTGAGATTTTTTTAGTTCTCTTTTAGTGGGCCCAGGATAACTAACCCAATTAGAACCTCTCCATCGGGCTAGTTTTTTTAGCTGGGTTAGAGCAAACTAGCTCAAACTAACCCCTCTTGTTTCGATAATTTGAGGCTATTTCAACCCAAACTAGCTCTAACTCAGGGATCCAAACAAAGAGGAGTGTTACTGTACATGCTACAGTGTGGATCGTAGCACATTGTTTTTTATGGCCATATCACCACATTATTGTTTTCTACTGATGGTTCACTGGGCTACCGTGGTTCGCACGGCTGGTTCACTGGGCTGCCGTGGTTCGCACTCCTCCGACCTGAGTAGTACTCTCTCCGTTCCTAAATATAAGTCTTCGTAGATATTTCATTGTGGACCACATACAGATGTATATAGATGCATTTTATGTTTAGATTCACTCATTTTTCTCCGTATGTGGTCCATAGTGAAATCTCTCCAAAGACTTATATTTAGGAATGGAGGGAGTAGTATAGTACTAGTATATACCGCATCATTCTTTGCTCCTTCTTACTACTCCGACATGTGGGAGAGCCAGCATCCGGTCGACGTGTCATGCACCAGATTAGGCGCGAGCGGAAGGGGGCATCACCCGGTCGGGCGCCAGATAATTCATGACTATAGTGAGTGGTCATATCACAAGTCTTTCCAGCGAACGCCATCAAATCGCACAACCCCACTCGCTCACCCTCCTCGCCTCTCTGCCAAACCGCCTACCCGAAAACTGCCGCGCGTACTGCCCGGGAAAAGCCCCGCCCTCAACTTTTAACTATGCGAAAATAGTTCGAGCTTGTTCGTTCTATATAAATACAGTACTTACTGTATGTTTATTAACCCGTGGGTTTGTACAATGAATGGAGGGGCGGGGAGCACAAGTGAACAATACTACCTCTGTCCGGGTTTATTGGTCCCCATTGTATTTTGTGCCAAATTTTGACAATAGATTAAACTAAGAAAATGTTCACGCATGTCACCAAACATTATATTTTTCAAAACTATGTTCAAATACGAATCCAATGAGATAATTTTTCTTGACATGCATTAACATTTTTTTAGTTAAATCTTTAGTCAAATTTTGGCACAAACTATAAAAGGGACCTATAAACCAGGACGAAAATATCTAGTAGTAGTAAGTAGGAGTCGAGAGTAGTCACCTTAAATAGAGAGTTTCTTTTCTTTAATGCCACGTACACAAATTGAAACGCTTGTTGTGGAGAGAAAAAAAGATAATCACTCCACTATATATGGATGCAGGGGCCTGAGCGCTTGCTTTACTTGGGTTGCTCTCTTCATTCTCTCATCCTCTCCAGATATAAACAACACAGCGGTAGCGACATTTTCTCTCTGCTCCCCGCTGGTCACAGATCTGGCCGGATCCCTTCGGCCGGTGTGTGTAGAGGACTAAAAGGTGCATCGTTCATGCGGTCATCACTGCCGAGGGAGGAAACCCATAGCTGCCGGAGGGGCCCGATCCTCTGCCCGTGCCGTTCTCTCTGACACAGCGCCGGCTCGGGATGTCCTCCGACCCTTCTTCCTCCCTGCCGTATTGTCCGCAGATTCGACCTGCCGCCGCCGACATCCCGGCGACCCTCAGGTATAAGTTCTTCGAAAGCGGCCTTGCTCTACTGCCCCAGCTACCCACGTGTCTGCATGTGCATCTTTTTCTACTCCCATCATCTCTTCCAAAGCCACCTAAATTGTTAGTATTATTAGAGGTAAATCTACTTCATGCATTCGAATCTAGGGCATTGTTCAAACAACCAAGCAAGGGGGGAAAGTTGTAGCATGAATCTAGGACTTGATTCAAAGAGGAAATAATATGGTAAAAGTAGTAGAGACCGGATACCCAACCGGTCTCTTGGTTGAAAAGGGAAATAATGGGAAAATGCAGTACAAACTGGATAAGGAACAAATCTATTATTGGTTGAAAAAAGGATAGAAAGTGGCGGTGGTGGACAAGTCAGCAGAGTATGTCCAGGATTAGATTTGCTGCCATCACATAGTAAAAGGTCTCCAGGATTAGATTTGCTGCCCTCACATAGTAAAAGGTCTCAAGATTAGATTTGCTGCCCTCACATAGTAAAAGGTCTCAGGATTAGATTTGCTGCTCTCACATAGTAAAAGGCCTCCAGGATTAGATTTGCTGCCCTCACATAGTAAAAGGTCTCCAGGATTAGGTTTGTTCCCCTCACATAGCGTGAACAAGCTCGGCATCACCACTTTATGCCTCCTTGTAGGTACATTGTGCTGATGCGTTCACTGTCGCATGTCCTTATACCAACCTTTTGTTGTTTTTTTGCGGGTAAACTAACCTTTTGCTGTAAGGGCGCATGTAAAATGAAGCGATCACACTGTTACCTTAGGAACATGTCTAACCAGTGTTATTGTTAATCTAATGCCTCCAGTGATAAGATGCAATTAAACTTTGTTACAAATGGCACTCTGATGTTTTCCCCAAAGATGATAAGTAAGTTGCTCCTTTACGCTGTTGAGTGTCCCGTGTCCCCACGGTCCCATGCCCTTAAACCAACTCTTTAGCTGCTTTGTTGATTTATCGTATGCAGTAAACAAGCAATGCCACCATTAAAGTAATCCCATATTTGAGGAATCTCATTGTTGATTGTAATGCTTCGGAAACATGAAGCATTCTTGACGCTTTTAAAATTTCTCTTGTCCTTGCGTGATTGCCATGAACATAATTAAGATGCTTCTTTTCATTTTGTATATGTTTCGTATATTCTTATTGACCAGCAACTGCTTACTTTCTATCATTTTGTGTAGATAGGGATATCCATTTCACCTTGTTGCTATTGTGACCTTTTGGTGAACTGCACTAAACACTTTTTTTTGGAATGAGTGTCTTGTGCAGTTCAACTAAAATGTCACATGGGCAACATCTCTCAATTTTGGTGGAACTGCACAAAATGGTTAAACTAAAGTGAAACCATGCTCTCCTGTCTCCTTGTGACGGTCAAGAGGAACATCTCTCAATTTTGGTGGAACTGCACAAAATGGTTCAACTAAAGCGAAATCATGCTCTCATGTCTCCTTGTTTGTGCTATGCAAACATGCTGTGCAAACAGGAATACTCTACTACAGATGTTGTGACGGTCAAGAGCATTCGCCAAGTTCTTCGATTGTATGACATGGCTAGCCAAGATGGATTTAATCCCGATATTCACTTTATCAAAAGACTCTAATGGGTTGGTTCTGAATCTTGCAAGCTGGGAATCAGTGAAATGTGTAGGCATCTTTGTTGTACTTATTATTTGAATCTTATTTGTTGGTTCTGAATCTTGCAAGTTGGGAATCAATGAGACGTGTAGGCATCTTTGTTGTACATATTATTTGGATCTTATTTGTTGGTTCTGAATCTTGCAAGCTGGGAATCAATGAGATGTGTAGGCATCTTTGTTGTACTTATTATTTGGATCTTATTTGTTGGTTCTGAATCTTGCAAGCTGGGAAACACGGCATGATGATGCAGAGGACAGCAACCATAACAAACAATTCAAACATGGTAGTATTATCTTTGTGAAAATGCGACAAATGTGCTGATCGTGTGCGTCCTGAGAATAATAATTCTAATTGTTGTGCATGTTGATCCCGTGGTACTGATAGAACGAGCCAATGCATTGCTTGTTTTAAGTATAAATTTCTATTAAAGCTAATTAAATTTAAGTAAAGTGACCACTAACTCCTGTTATTACAAGACCAATCTGACCATTCGTGAACCGGCGTGTGGCGGAGTAGGTTTCTTAATGGAGGCGTTTGAATGCGCCGAGGGTGCATCTTCTGCCGGGTGTGCAGCGGACGAGGGAGGGGTAGTAACTGTTGTCGCCTGTACACACTCAGCTTACTGTTGAATCCAGTTCCTCAAGAGTTGAAAAACGAACTGCTGCCGCTACCTACACACTCGTTCACTCGAAGAGCAAGTACAATAGAGCTGAGTCAGCGGGCTATAAGGCATAAACTAGTATATTTCTGCTTAGTTGGAGGAAAGAGAAGAGGAGAGAGAAGGTAAGCGGGCTCTTCGTGAAGAGCCAGCTCTAGCACGTGCTCCTAGGCACTTTGTGAGAATGAAAGGTGGGCCACATAATAAAAAAATAGTACACTCTTTTGATCTACTATTGTACATGTTGACTATAAGATGGGATGTAGATGACATGGCACTGGCTTATAGCCAGCAGCTGGCTATACTATTAACCATGCTCGAAGAGACTCCAATGGCGATCCGAGGGGTGAGCCTGCTGGATATGGACTTCAGCAAGGAGTTAGTTCACCGTTCAGTCTTATGGCTGCACCAAGTTGGATGTGATGTACACCAACGATACGGACTCGGTGAAGCTCTGCCTCGCCTCAGTCCTATGGCTGCACCAGGTTCTGGGGCATTCGCCCGTTTCATCGGCAGCGCCGACTGCACCTTTTCTACGGTGGAGAGAAGGAAGAACGCGATGATTCGGCCATCTAGTGCAACAAGCTTGTCGACATCCAGAAGCAATACAAGATCATCAGCAACGGGTAGGAGAAGGACTCCGCCGTTGACCTCGCTGAGACCATCATCGACCCCTGATATGCCAACATGAAAGAAGACGACCTGAACACGTGGGAGGTACCCCTGAATCTAGCCTACATAACCTACGCGTCCAAGGACACATACGCATTCTATGACATGTACAGGCAGATCTTGGACATGAGGGCGTGTCTGCTTCCCGTAACCGACGAGTACAAGGACAGCCGCAGCGTCATGATCAAGCGTCCCAGGCAGGTCTAGATGTTGTACTTTATCTGTTTATAAGCACCTTTATCATCTGAGTGTTTCATGCATTAGCCTATGTGTCGTAATTATCTGTTTTGTCCGAAATATTTCTTTTAAGAACCCATTAACCTCATTGCTTTTTTTAGTGGCTATTTGCTAATGTATGTAAACTAGTTCACTTGTCCGTAAAAAACTAGTTCACTTTCGGCTGCCGTGCTTTGAATCTCCTTCCTCCCAACATATTCCTCTCCTCGGGGACCCAGCAGGTCTCTGAATTTTCTCCCACTTTCTTTTTCGATGTAAACTGAGTTTTCTCCCAAGATACTTTCCCTAGAACCAACTCAACTGCCCCACGTCTAGCCTAAAAATAATAATACCCCACGTACTATTAACTCATCAAATTAAAATGATATTTTATTTAAGTAAGTTGAAAGTTCTTACAAAATAATAATAATAATTGTTTATATATAACTTGCCAAGTTAACTCCTAGTGATTGCGTACATAAGCTTGCAAAGATTTTCTTGACGTGCAATCATGTGTTTATATTTTATAACATTTCTCCATCTAGCCCAACATGATATTTTCACCCAGCCCAGCAAGTCCATGGATTTGAGAAAAAAGTGCAAATGGGATTTAAGCGGGCTGCATAGATGCTACATCATTGTTTCACCCAGCCCACCAAATGGACAAAAAACAAATGGACTGGCTGACATGTGGGCGATGGGTGAAACCTAAGAAGGCATTGGATTTACATCCAACGGCCGGCATTCTTCTTCAATCTCTCGTCTTCTTCCCCCATTACTGTCGGAACTGCCTGCTCCAGCCTTCGGCGTCCAGCGGCATTGTTTTGCGCTCCTCGGTGGCGCTACCCGCCGACGGCCAGCCATCCCTCCACTCCGCACCTCCTGTTATTCTCTACGAGTGTAGGCCCACCCTTTTAAACCAGTCAAGTTTCCCACCCTCTCCGTTTGCGACTTCACTGCCGCGTCTTCCCCATCTCCGGGTCGTTCCAGTCTGGGGCCTTGCCGTCGTCCATCGCCTCGGTGCGCTCGGCGCGGC
This sequence comes from Aegilops longissima, assembly GCA_021605205.1. Lineage (NCBI taxonomy): Eukaryota > Viridiplantae > Streptophyta > Magnoliopsida > Poales > Poaceae > Aegilops > Aegilops longissima. The sequence continues at coordinate 5,011 of JAHIAM010005574.1, read as the reverse complement.
GTGGTCAACATACGAGAGTCATCGGAAGAGGACTGTACGTGGAGAGCCTGACGGCTGGGACCCACGAGGTCCATGGTCACACGCAAGGAAAGTTCTTCCTTATTACGCATTGTACGTGCACTATACGTGGGAAGGGCTTCTGTATTTCACGAAAAAAATGTCCCCCCCGCTAACAGGTCGGACCCACCAGCTATATCTTCGCACGCAAGGAAGTGCCTCCTTATTACGCACCAAAAAATGAATACCCCCTGCTAGCTGGGACCCACCATAGTGGGTGGCTGACTTGTGGGCCTACTAAGTTGACGAGGACGGAGGGCTTTGTCAACTTAGTCAATATGAACGATTCTAGCTCCAGTGACCGTACGATGTCCATCCAACGGCCATAGTGCTTCTTCAACCTCTGGTCTTCTTGCTCCAGCCGCCCAAAGCAGTGCCGGTCGTGCCGCGTGCTCCTGCCTCTCGTGGCCGGCTGTGATGCCGCGGAGGCCTCACCGCCCCCTACTACTCCCACCGCTGGCCCAGGGTATCCCTCTACTCACCCACACCCCCTGTTATTCTGCGGCGACAGCAGCCTCACGCCGCAGCCGAACCAGTGAACCCTCGTACTCCTCTCCGCGTGGGCATCCACTGCCGCGTCTTCCCCGGCTCCTCGTCGTCCCCTTCCTAGGCCTCGCCGTCGTCCACCGCCTTGGTGCTCTCGGCGCGGTGTGGTCAATGTGGTCAACGACCAACTTCCATCGGAAGAGTACTGTACGTTGAGAGGCTGACAGCTGGGTCCAAGGCCACAACCCAGTTTTTTTGTGATTTGCCAAGTAAGTCGCTTTGTCGGGCCTACTGGGCTGCAAATCTTTCAAGATGAGGAGAGCTTCATTCGGCTGGCCAAGAAAATGGCCTATCAGTAATGAGAAATGGGTTGTACATTTTTAAGACACGTCAAACCGGCAATTAGTTTCAAATATCTTTTTCATTTCGAGATTTTAAATTACATTAATTTTTATGCGTGGAGAATTTGTTGGATTTTATATTGATATACATTTATTTTTAAAATCAGTTTGAATGTGAGTCGAAATTTCGGGATTAAAAACAGTTCGGACCGCACCGAAATATGCAAAATTTCGTATAATTTTTTAACCGTGGCCACAATATGGGCTGTAATGCTAACAAAAAGAATATGGGCTCCAAATAAAACCTTAAGAATTAGCAAATGGGCTGTAAATTAATAGAAATAATGGCAGATGGGTTGTATGCTGTTTACCATAGATTTGAGGCTTTCCTAAAAAAAGGTTGACGCACAAGCAGTGACTGTTGGATGGCCATCCAACGACCATCGTGCTTCTTCAATCTCTGCTCTTCCTGCTCCAGCCGCTCAAACAAGCGCCGCAGACTGCTCGCTCCCTCCTCCTCGGCTGGCTGTCTGTGCCGCTGCCAAGAGCCTCACCGCCCCACCGTACTCCCATCGCTGGCCTACCCATCCCTCTACTCACCCACACCTGCTGTTATCCTCCGGTGACGGCAGACGAACCAGTAAACCCTCGTTTAGTCGTACTCCCCTCCGCGTGGGAAACAACTGCGGAGTATTCCCTGCCTCCGTGTCGTTCCCTTCCTAGGCCTCGCCGTCGTCCACTACCCTGGTGCTCTCGGCGCGGCCTGGTCAACATGGTCAATGACCGACATGCATCTGAAGTGGACTGTACATGGAGAGGCCGACAGCTGGGTCCACGGCCGCACGCAAGGAAATGCCTCCTTATTATGCACAAAATAATGATTCCTCCACCTGACATAGGGGACCCACAGAAAGGGCCTCAGTATTTCACGAAAAAAACGTTACCACCGCTGACAGCTCGGACCCACAAGCTATATCTTCGCACGCAAGGAAGTGCCTCCTTATTACGCACAAAAAAATGAATACTCCCCCTGTTAGCTGGGACCCAGTATAGTGGCAGGCTGACTTGTGGGCCTACTAAGTTGACGGGGACGGAGGGCTTTGTCAACTTAGTCAATATGCACGATTCTAGCTCCAGTGACCGTATGATGTCCATCCAACGGCCGTAGTGCTTCTTCAACCTCTGGTTGTCTTGCTCTAGCCGCCCAAACCAGCGTCGGTCGTGCCTCGTGCTCCTCCCTCCCGTGGCCGGTTGCGATGCGGCAGAGGCCTCACCGCCCCCTACTACTCCCACCGCTGGCCATGCCATCCCTCTACTCACCGACACCCCCTGTTATTCTGCGGCGACGGCAGCCTCACACCGCAGTGAACCAGTGAACCCTCGTACTCCTCTACGCGTGGGCATCCACTGCCGCATCTTCCCAGGCTCCGCGTCGTCCCCTTCCTAGGCCTCGCCGTCGTCCACCACCCTGGTGCTCTCGGCGCGGCATGGTCAAGGAACGGCTTCCATCGGACGTGGACTGTACGTGGAGAAGCTGACAGCTGGGTCCACGGCCGCAGCAAGGAAGTGCCTCCTTATTACGCGCAAAATAATTATTCCTCCACCTGACAGCGGGGACCCACCGGACGGGCCACCATATTTCGCGAAACAAACGTTTCCCCCCTGACTGCTGGGACCCACCAGCTACACCTTCGCATGCAAGGAAGTGCGTCCGGGCAAAAAAATGATTCGCCCCCTTGACTGCTGGGACCCACCAGCTACATCTTCGCACGCAAGGAAGTGCCTGACAGTCGGGACCCACCTGGTCGAAGCGTACGTAGCGTTGTCATTCTGGTCGTGAACGTGTACGTACATATTGGTTGATGTAGAGGCGCGGACGTGTCGTAGATGTAGAGGCGCGCACGTGTCGTAGTAGAGGCGCGCACGTAGCATGTACACGTACGTACAGCGGCGAGGGTGCAAGAAAGAAAATACGGCCAAGTACGTACATACGGGCAGGGTATCGAACGCCTACTCGCGCATACATACATGGCTGGGCCAGAACAGAGAAACATCGTCGTCGTCGTGTTCATGGGGAGCCAACCGGCTGGGTTGGAACGGAATGCGTGGTCGTGTTCATCGGGAGGGCTTGGACGGAACAGGCGATGGAAACGAGGCCTGGCGTACCGCACGACAGAGGAAACGGCCTTGTGTTCGACCGGCCACGTTCGAAACGGGGTCCTGTTGATCGGGAGGGGCCTGGCGTACTGCAAAACGGAAGAAACGGACCTCCTACGGTCAAAACAGGGGTCCTGTTGATCGGGAGGGGTGTGGCGTACCGCAAAACGGAGGAAACGGACCTCCTACGGTCGAAACGGGGGTCCTGTTGATCGGGAGGGGTGTGGCGTGATGTCTACTACGCAACCTTCTTCTTGTAGACGTTGTTGGGCCTGCAAGTGCACAGGTTTGTAGGACCGTAGCAAATTTCCCTCAAGTGGATGACCTAAGGTTTATCAATCCATGGGAGGCGTAGGATGAAGATGGTCTCTCTCAAGCAACCCTGCAACCAAATAACAAAGAGTCTCTTGTGTCCCCAACACACCCAATACAATGGTAAATTGTATAGGTGCACTAGTTCGGCGAAGAGATGGTGATACAAATGCAATATGGATGGTAGATGGCCACCGGGGATGGATCCCCCCTCCGGCAGGGTATCGGAAAGGGGTCCCGATTGGTTTTTGGTGGCTCTGGAGGCTTGCGGCGGCGGAACTCCCGATCTATCTTCTGTTCTGGAAGTTTTAGGGTACGTAGGTATATATGGGTGAAAGGAGTACGTCGGTGGAGCTACGGGGGCCTCACGAGGCAGGGGGCGCGCCCAGGGGGGTGGGCATGCCCCCATCCTCGTGGGCAGCCCGTATCTCCCCTGACATGCACTCCAAGTTCCCTGGGTTGCTTTCCTTCCAAAAATAACTTCTCCATTTGATTTCGTTCGTTTGACTCCGTCGATATTCCTTTTCCTCGAAACACTTTGAAATAGGCATAAAACAACAAATCTGGGCTGGGCCTCCGGTTAATAGGTTAGTCCCAAAAATAATATAAAAGTGGATGATAAAGCCCAATATTGCCTAAAACAGTAGATAAAGTAGCATGGATCAATCAAAAATTATAGATACGTTGGAGACGTATCATGGCGTACCGCAAAACGAACGAAATGGACTTGTGTTGGAGCGGTACGGTCGAAACGGGGGGGGGTGTGGCGTACGGCAAAACGGGACTCCACAGGATACTGTTCATCTCCACCGTCGACCTCCTCCAGCCTCCACGGGCTACCGTCGACTTCCTCTTGCCTCCACGGGCTCCTGTTCATCCATCCTCCACCGTGCGCTACTCCACCGACTACTGTTCAACCACCCCTCTCCACGGGCACCCCTCCACCGTCTACTGTTCATCCAGCCCTCCACACCACGGGGTACTGTTCAACCACCCCTCCACACCACGGGTTCCTGTTCATCCGAGGCAACGCCACCGCTCCTTTATTCATCCAACCCCCCCGCAGCGCTCACTAGCAGCGATGGCGAATCGCTCCATCGGGTTCAGTTAACAGCCATCGATCGATCGCTCGGGTTCAGTAACGTGTAGCCTGCAGTGCAATCGCTCAGGTTCAGTTAGAGCCCAACGCCTCGCTCGGCTTTAGTTAGAGCCAACGCCTCGCACACACGCGCATACATACGAGAGAAACGCGCATCGCTCTCCCACCGTAACCGGCAACTCCCCGAAATTTTCCTCACCCTCGCTTCTACCACGGTTTTTTCCGTCATGGATGACCCAAAGAATGTCATGCAGCTGCGTCTCTGGCCCGCCCAGGACGAAAAGCCCATTTTCTGTCATGATTTTTTGTCATAGAAGTAGGATCTCACCACATCTATGATGATACCGGGTATTGTCACAATTATCGTCATAGAAGTGTCATATGTATGATAGGAAAAAAATTCGTTCGGCCCAAAATGTCACGGATGTGTCTTTTTTTTTGCAGTGCGTTGATCGTCTTTCCAAAGTGGCTCACTTCCTTCCTGTTCGAGAGAGTATCACTGCTAGCTAGCTTGCTGACTTATACATTTCTCTAATAGTGTCACTTCATGGTGTTCCAC
>JAHIAM010005573.1:0-33578 GCA_021605205.1 Aegilops longissima | reverse complement strand
GAGAGAGGGCTGCCTAGGGCAGGCCGCCGCTACTTCATGGCCTAGTCCGAATTGACTAGGGAGGGGGCCGCCCTCTCTCTTCCCCTTCCCCAAGTCCTAGTCCAACTAGGAAGAGAGGGGAGTCCTACTCCCTGGGAGTAGGACCTCCTGGCGCGCCCCCTTGGCCGCCACCTCCCCTTGTCTCCTTTATATACGGGCAGGGGCACCCCATGACACACAAGTTGATCACGGATCTTGCTCAGCTGCAAAGCGGTGCCCCTTCCACCATATTCCACTTCGTCATATCGTCATGAGCTTAGGAGAAGCCCCGCCGAGAAGTCATATCGTCATGAGCTTAGGCGAAGCCCCGCGCCGGTGGAGCATCAACATCGCCACCACGCCGTCAGGTCGACGGAACTCATCCCCGACACTTTGCTGGATCGGAGTCCGGGATCGCCATCGAGCTGAACGTGCGTAACTCGGAGGTGCCGACGCTCGTGCTTGGATCGGTCGGATCGTGAAGACGACGATCACATCAACCGCTGCTGTTATAACGCCCGCTTTGGTCTACGAGGGTACGTGGACGACACTTCTCCTCTCGCTGCTATGCCATCACCATGGTCTTGCGTGATCGTGAGGAAATTTTTGAAATTACTACGCTCCCCAACAAAGGCATCCGAGCCTGGTTTTATGCGCTGATGTCATATGCACGAGTAGAACACAAGTGAGTTGTGGGCGATATAAGTCATACCGCCTACCAGCATGTCATACTTTGGTTCAGCGGTATTGTGAGATGAAGCGCCCGACCGACATTACGCCAGACGCTTACGCGAGACTGGTTTCACCGCCCGAGCACTCGTTGCTTAAAGGTGACCGCGGTGTCTCGCTCTCTCACTTTAGTTGAACCGAGTATGACTACGCCCGTCCTTGAGAAGGTTAAAACGGAGTCTATTTGACAAACTATCGCTGTGGTTTTGATGCGAGGTAAGAACGGTTCTTGCTCAGCCCGTAGCAGCCACGTAAAACTTGCAACAACAAAGTAGAGGACGCCTAACTTGTTTTTGCAGGCATGTTGTGATGTGATATGGTCAAGACGTGATGCTATATTTTATTGTATGAGATGATCATGTTTTGTAACCGAAGTTATCGGCAATCGGCAGGAGCCATATGGTTGTCGCTTATTGTATGAAATGCAACGCTATGTAATTGCTTTACTTTATCACTAAGGAGTAGCGATAGTCGAGAAGCAATAGTTGGCGAGACTAGACGACAACGATGCTACGATGGAGATCAAGGTGTCGCTACCGGATTTATGGTGATCATGACGGTGCTTTTGAGATGGAGATCACAAGCACAAGATGATGATGACCATATCATATCACTTATATTGATTGCATGTGATGTTTATCCTTTATGCATCTTATCTTGCTTTGATTGACGGTAGCATTATAAGATGATCTCTCACTAAAATTATCAAGAAGTGTTCTCCCGAGTATGCACCGCTATGAAAGTTCTTCGTGCCGAGACACCACGTGATGATCGGTGTGATAGGCTCTACGCTCAAATACAACGGTGCAAAACAGTTATGCACGCGAATACTCAAAGTTAAACTTGACGAGCCTAGCATATAAGATATGGCCTCGAACACGGAGACCGAAGGTCGAGCGTGAATCATATAGTAGATATGATCAACATAGTGATGTTCACCATTGAAACTACTCCATCTCACGGATGATCGGACATGGTTTAGTTGATTTGATCACGAATCACTTAGATGACTAGAGAGATGTCTGTCTAAGTGGGAGTTCTAAGTAATATGATTAATTGAACTTTAATTTATCATGAACTTAGTCCCGTAGTATTTTGCAAATTATGTTGTAGATCAATAGCTCGCGTTGTTGCTTCCCTATGTTTTTATATGTGTTCCTAGAGAAAATTGTATTGAAAGATGTTAGTAGCAATGATGCGGATTGGATCCGTGATCCGAGGTTTATCCTCATTGCTGCACGTAAGAATTATGTCCTTAATGCACCGCTAGGTGACAGACCTATTGCAGAGCAGATGCACGCTATGAACGCTTATTAGCTCAATATGAGCAGACATGCACGTTATGAACGCTTGGCTAGCTCAATATGATGACTACTTGATAGTTTAGTGCACCATGCTTAACGGCTTAGAATCGGGACTTCAAAGACGCTTTGAACGCCATGGACCATATGAGATGTTCCAGAATTGAAGTTAATATTTCAAGCAAATACCCGAGTTGAGAGATATGAAGTTCCAACAAGTTCTATAGCTAAAAGATGGAGGAGAATCGCCAACTAGTGAGCATGTGCTCGATTGTCCGAGTACTTCAATCGCTGAATCAAGTGGGAGTTAATCTTCCAGATAAGATAGTGATTGACAGAATTTTCTAGTCACCATCACTAAGTTAGTAGAACTTCGTGATGAACTATAGTATGCAAGGGATGACGAAAAGATTTCGAGCTCTTCGCGATGCTAAAATCGCGAAGGTAGAAATCAAGAAAACATCAAGTGTTGATGGTTGACAAGACCACTAGTCTCAAGAAAAGGGCAAAGGAAAGAAGGGAACTTCAAGTAGAACGACAAGCAAGTTGTCACTCCTGTGAAGAAGCCCAAGTCTGACCTAAGCCTGAGACTAAGTGCTTTAACCGCAAAGGAAATGGTCACCGAAGCGAAATACCCCAAATATTTGGTGGATAAGAAGGATGGCAAAGTGAACAAAGGTATATTTGATATACAGTGTTATTGATGTGTGCTTTACTAGTGTTTATAGTAGCCCTCGTATTTGATACTGTTCGGTTGCTAAGATTAGTAACTCAAACGGAGTTGCGTAATGAACAGAAACTAGTTGAAGGGGAAGTGACGATGAGTGTTGGAAGTAGTTCCAAGATTGATATGATCATCATCGCACACTCCCTATACTTTCGGATTAGTGTTAAACCTAAATAAATGTTATTTGGTGTTTATGAGCATGAATATGATTTGATCATGTTTATTGCAAAACGGTTATTCATTTAAAGTCAAAGAATAATTGTTGTTCTGCTTAAATGAATAAAACCTTCATGGTTATGCACCCAATGAAAATAGTTTGTTGATCTCGATCGAGTGATACACATATTCATAATATTGATGCCAAAAGATGCAAAGTTAATAATGATAGTGCAACTTATTTGTGGCAATCGCCGCTTAGGTCATATTGGTGTAAACGATGAAGAAACTCCATGTCGATGGACTTTGGAATCACTTGATTATGAATCACTTGATGCTTAAGTAACCATGCCTTATGGGCAAGATGACTAAAGACTCGTTCTCCGAACAATGGAGCGAGCAAATGACTTATTGGAAATAATACATACCGATGTATGCGGTCCGATGAGTGTTAAAGCTCACGGCAAGTATCGTTATTTTCTGACCTTCACAAGATGATTTGAGCAGATATGAGTATATCTACTTAATGAAGCACAAGTCTGAAACATTTGAAAAGTTCAAAGAATTTCAGAGTGAAGTGGAGAATCATCGAATAAGAAAATAAAGTTTCTACGATCTGATCGTGGAGGAGAATATTTGAGTTACGAGTTTGGCCTTCATATAAAACAATGTGGAATAGTTTCACACACGCCACATGGAACACCATAACGTAATGGTGTGTCCGAACGCCATAACTGCATTTTTTATTTTGATATGGTGCGATCAATGATGTCTCTACCGATTTACCAATATCGCTTTGGGGTTATGCATTAGAGACAGCTGCATTCACGCTTAATAGGGCACCATCTAAACTGCTGAGATGACACCGATGAACTATGGTTTAGCAAGAAACCTAAGTCGTCGCTTTCTTAAAGTTTGAGTTGTGATGCTTATGTGAAAAGGTTTCACCGATAAGCTCGAACCCAAATCGAGAAGTGCGCTTCATAGAATACCCAAAGGCAACTATTGGGTACACCTTCTATCACAGATCCGAAGGCAAGTTTTTCGTTGTTAAGATGGATCCTTTCTAGAGAAGAAGTTTCTCTCGAAAGAAGTGAGGGAGGAAAGTAGAACTTGATGAGGTAATTGTACCTTCTCCCTTATTGGAAAGTAGTTCATCACAGAAATCAGTTCCAAGTGATTCCTACACCAATTAGTGAGGAAGTTAATGATGATGATCATGAAACTTCAGATCAAGTTGTTACCAAACCTCGAGGTCTTCCAGAGTAAGATCCGCACTTGAGTGGTACGGTAATCGTGTTCGGAAATCATGTTACTAGACCATGATGAACCTACAAACTATGAGGAAGCGATGATGAGCCCAGATTCCGCGAAATGGCTTGAGGCCATGAAATCTGAGATGGGATCCATGTATGAGAACAAAGTATGGACTTTGATGGAGTTGCTCGATGATCGCAAGCCATGTTATATAAATGGATCTTCAAGAGGAAGACAGATGTCGATAGTAGTGTTACTATCTATAAAGCTCGACTTGTCGCAAAAAGGTTTTCGACAAGTTCAAGGTGTTGACTACAATGAGATTTTCTCAATCAGTAGCGATGCTTAAGTCTGTCCAATCATGTTAGCAATTGCCACATTTTATGAAATCTGCAAATGGATGTCAAAACTACATTCTTTAATGGATTTATTAAAGAAGAGTTGTATATGATGCAACCGAAGGTTTTGTCAATCCTAAAGGAGCTAATAAATGTGCAAGCTCCAATGATCCATCTATGGACTGCAAGCATCTCGAGTTGGAATACACGCTTGATAGTTGATCAAAGATATAGTTTTATACTGACTTTTTGAGAAGCCCGATTTACAAGAAAGTGAGTGAGCACTACAGCATTTCCGATAAGTATATGTGAATGACATATTGTTGATCGGAAATAATGTAGAATTATTCTCAAAGCATAAAGGAGTGTTTGAAAGGAGTTTTTAAAGAAAGACCTCGTGAAGTTGTTATATATTGAGCATCAAGATCTATAGAGATAGATCAAGACGCTTGATAAGTTTTTCAATGAATACATACTTTGACAAGATTTTGAAGTAGTTCAAATGGAACACCAAAGAAAGAGTTCTTGCCTGTGTTACAAGGTGTGAGATTGAGTAAGACTCAAACCCCACCACGGCAGAAGATAGAAAGAGAATGAAAGTCATTCCCTATGCATCAGCCATAGGTTCTATAAAGTATGTCATGTTGTGTACCAGATCTATTGCATACCCTACCACTAAGATTGGCAAGGAGTGCAATAGTGATCTAGGAGTAGATCAATGGACAGCGGTCAAAATTATCCTTAGTAGAATAAGGATATGTTTCGATTATGGAAGTGAAAAAAGTTCGTCGTAAAAGGTTACGCCGATGCAAGTTTTAACACTAATCTAGATGACTCGAGTCTCAATCTGGATACATATTGAAAGTGGGAGCAATTAGCTAGAGTAGCTCCGCAAGAGCATTGTAGACATAGAAATTTGCAAAATACTTACGGCTCTGAATGTGATGTAATTGCTGACTAAAATTATCTCACAAGCAAAACATGATCACACCTTAGTACTCTTTTGGGTGTTAATCACATAGCGATGTGAACTAGATTATCGACTCTAGTAAACCCTTTGGGTGTTGGTCACATGTCGATGTGAACTATGGGTGTTAACTACATATAGATGTGAACTATTGATGTTAAATCACATGGCGATGTGAACTAGATTATTGACTCTAGTGCAAGTGGGAGATCAAGGAAATATGCCCTAGAGGCAATAATAAAGTTATTATTTATTTCTTATATCATGATAAATGTTTATTATTCATGCTAGAATTGTATTAACCGAAACATAATACATGTGTGAATACATAAACAAACAGAGTGTCACTAGTATGCCTCTATTTGACTAGCTCGTTAATCAAAGATGGTTATGTTTCCTAACCATGAACAAGGAGTTGTTATTTGATTAACGGATCACATCATTGGTTGAATGATCTGATTGACATGACCCATTCCATTAGCATAGCACCCGATCGTTAGTATGTTGCTAGTGCTTTTCTTCATGACTTATACATGTTCCTATGACTATGAGATTATGCAACTCCCGCTTCGGAGGAACACTTTGGTGCTACCAAACGCCACAACGAATCGGGTGATTATAAAGGAGTATTACAGTGTCTCCAAAGGTACATGTTGGGTTGGCATATTTCGAGATTAGGATTTGTCACTCCGATTGCTCTGGAGAGGTATCTCTGGCCTTCTCGGTAATGCACATCACATAAGCCTTGTAAGCATTGCAACTAATGAGTTAGTTGTGAGATGATGTATTACTGAACGAGTAAAGAGACTTGCCAAGAACTAGATTGAACTAGGTATTGATACCGACGATCGAATCTCGGCAAGTAACATACCGATGACAAAGGGAACAACGTATGTTGTTATGCGGTTTGACCGATAAAGATCTTCAGAGAATATGTAGGAACCAATATGGGCATCCAGGTTCCGCTTATTGGTTATTGACCAAGAATAGTTCTAGGTCATGTCTACATAGTTCTCGAACCCGTAGGGTCCGCACGCTTAAGGTTTCAATGATGCTTATATTATGAGTTTATGAGTTTTGATGTACCAAGGAGTTCGAGTCCCGATGAGATCGGGATATGACGAGGAGTCTCAAATGGTCGAGACGTAAAGATCGATATATTGGACGACTATATTCGAGTTCGGAAAGGTTCCAATGATTCGGTATTTTTCGAGTACCGGAGAGTTACGGAATTCGCCGGGAGAAGTATTGGGCCTTATTGGGCCTGGAGGAAAGAGAGAGGGCTGCCTAGGCAGGCCGCGCGCCCCCATGGCCTAGTCCGAATTGGACTAGGAAAGGCCGCACTCTCTCTCTCTTCCCCCCTTCCCAAGTCCTAGTCCAACTAGAAAGAGGGGGGAGTCCACTCCCGGGGAGTAGGACTCCTCCTGCGCGCGCCCCTTGGCCGCCACCTCCCTTGTCTCCTTTATATACGGGCAGGGGCACCCATACACACAAGTTGATCTACGGATCTTGCCTTAGCCGCAGCGGTGCCCCTTCCACCATATTCCACTTCGTCATATCGTCATGAGCTTAGGAGAAGCCCCGCCGGAGAAGTCATATCGTCATGAGCTTAGGCGAAGCCCCGCGCGGTGGAGCATCAACATCGCCACCACGCCGTCAGGTCGACGGAACTCATCCTCGACACTTTGCTGGATCGGAGTCCGGGATCGCCATCGAGCTGAACGCAGCGTAACTCGGAGGTGCCGACGCTCGTGCTTGGATCGGTCGGATCGTGAAGACGACGACTACATCAACCGCGTTGTTATAACGCCTGCTGGGTCCACGAGGGTACGTGGACGACACTCTCCTCTCGCTATGCCATCACCATGGTCTTGCGTGATCGTAGGGAAATTTTTGAAATTACTACGCTCCCCAACACTATCTTGGGCATGTCATCTCTAAGATGGTATTGCCGGGCCAACCCTCAAGAGTTCAAAGCTATTCTTGATTGACTCTCCAAGAACGCTACAAGTCAAGTTTTCTTGTCTCGCCAGCTATTGCCGCCAATTCACGAGAACTTCTCCAAGATTGCTGTGCCTCCGACTAACTCTGCTGTATAAGGGCGCTGTTCCAATGGATGATAAGTGTCGTGAAAGTTTCCAGCACTCAAAGACAAGTTGACTTCTGCCCCAAAGATTAGCTCCTCCCCGATACTAAGGACTTTCATTATTATCGCGACGCTTCGCCAAGGATTAGGGCGGTGTCCTAATGCAAGAGCGCAAAGTGGTGGCTTATGCCTCTCGACAATTGCACCTCACGAAGAGAACTACCCAGTTCACGAACTCGAGCTTGTTGTCATTCATGCGCTTAAAGCAGTATGCGTACATTACCTTCTCGGTAATCGTTATAGATCTTCACCGACCACCAAAGTCTCAAGTATCTGCTTGCTCAGCCGACCTGAACCTCCGCAGCCAGAGATGGATGGAGACTGCTGCAGACTTTGATTTGGTATTTCCTATACGCTGTGCAAGGCTAATGTAATGGCTGATGCCTTGAGCCGCAAGTCCATCGCAACCACCTTCAGTTCACAAAGTTCAGCCTCACTTGTTGAAGAATTCTGAAAGCTGAACCTCCATATTGTTTCTCCGGTGCACTGCCCTCCTCCGGAGTTCCGCAAGATGAATCTCCGTGTTGTTTCCTGTGGTTCCTCTATACCCGGGCTGTTGAACCCGATCTCGTGGCACTATAAAGACAATGCAGGATTTGACTCAAGTCTACAAGATTAAGCGCGACCAAAGAAGGAAATCCTCATTCTTCACTATTGTCGATGATGGCGCTTTGTACTTCAAAGGCCGCCTAGTGGTGCCGTAAGAAGGAAAACCTGAATATGACTCGTAAGGTTATGAAAGAAGCTCATGATACACCTCTATGTATCCATCCCGTAGTACGAAGATGTATCAAGACATTCGCCGAGATTCTCGTGGTCTAATATGAAGCGTAACATTGCTCGCTATGTTGTCGAGTGTGACGCTTGCCGTCAGATCAAAGCAGTAACATCAAAGGCCTGCTAGAACTCGCAACCTATCTCTATTCCGAATGGAAATGGGACCATGTTGAAATGGACTTCGCCACCGGATTTCCCAAATCGCGAAAGGTAATGATGCTATTCTTGTCGCCATCGACCGCTTTCTAAAGTTGCTCATTCTCATGCGTTAAAGAAACCATCATCGCTAGTCAGCTTGCAACTCTCTATATGTCCGTAATTGTTTCACTTCACAGTATTCCACCGGTTATCGCCGACCGCGGCAGCTTATTCACTTCAAGATTCTGGGCAAGTTTTCAAGAAGCTATGGGTACTCATTTATCTTTCAAGATCGCTGCTTCATCCGCAAGTCACAAGGGCAAGTTGAACGTGTCAACCAAGTTCTCAAGACATGCTTCGAGCTTGTGTTATTTCCTTCAAAGAAGAAGTGGAGGAATCTCTCCAGATGCGGAGTTCTCTTATAATAATAGCTATCAAGTTAGTCCGATGATGGCCCCTTCAAGTGTTATATGCACGAAAGTGCCGAACCCTTTGAACCTGGTCAAACTGGGCAACGCCCACTCTTCGTCCGGATATTATCCAACATGTCAAGAACAAGTCCGCATTATTCGCGAGAATCTCAAGACTGCTCGGCCACGCTAAAAGAGTAATTATGACCGCTATCACAAAGACATGGTCTATCAACTCGCGAAAAGGCCTATCTTCGCTACACCAATGAAGGGTGCTCACCGCCGATCAAGGGCAAGCTTAGCCTCGCTATATTGGCCCATTCACTATTCTCGGAAAGTCGTGGAAAAGTGGCATATCAATCGAGCTTCCGTTAACCTTTCACAGTTCACGATGTTCCACGTGTCACAACTCCGACGCCGCTTAAGGACCCAATCCGAAAAAAGGACCATGAAGTGCTCGAATTGCAACAGACCTCTCCTATAAAGAGCATCCGTCCGATTCTCTCACTGTCAACGCCGCACACGCCGAAGGCGTATCAAGTTCCTCAAAGTCCAAAGGTCAAATCACTCAAGATGAAGCCACCGGGAACGCGAGGACCGCCTTCGTGATGAATACCCTGACTCTTCCCTTTCTACCTCCTAAATCTCGGACGAGATTTCTTGTAGTGGAGGAGATTTGTAACACCCGGATAATCATGCTACAGCATCTCACGGATGGTGCCACGCCACCTCCGGCCAATGTAGATAATCTCGGTTAAATCAAACTGCTTTCAAAAATTAATTCAAATATATGAGGGTAATAAAAGTTTTCAAAATTTAAAACTAAAATGTTTGGGGGTTTAATATTACAAAGTTATTTATGGTGGGTGCACATTTTTGTAAAGTGTCCGATATTATTAAATGAATTAAAACATAAAAGGAAAAATAAGAAAAGAAAATAAAACAAAAGGAGAAAAGGGAAATCCTTCCTCGCTCCAATCGGCTAAGCCCACTGCCCAAATGGCCAGCCCATGGCCATCAGCCCACCCTCACTCCCTTTATTTCCCGGCCGGCGGAAACCCTAGCCGACCACCCCATCCCCCCCGATCCTTCTCCTCCTCCCCGGGCGATCCGATCGGTCCGCCTGATCCTGTCAGCACTGCCGACTCTGACGCCGGGCGCCCATCGCCTGGCCTCACCTCCTCCTCGACCGACCAAGAGGGCGCCTGACTGCCGCCTCGGGCTGCCCCGACTCCCACTCTCCGGATCCGCACGGACGGCCACCACCTCCTCCCCACGGACGCCTGACTGGCCCCCGAGCCCCTTGCTTAGACCCTACGCTTCCCTCCGTGAGCTCTTCCTCCTCGCTTCGCTTGTCAGCCAGGGGTCAACCTCTCACCGTCGCTATGGCCGGAGCTTTTCCGGCCATTGCTGCCTTCCCGGCCATACCGGCCACTCGCTGCCTACCAGACTCTCCCTCCCGCCACCGACCTTCCCCACGGAGCTCCTCCCTCCCCTCCGCTGGTCGAGACCCTTCTTCTCACACAAGCGGCTCCGCCTGCCCCTCCTCTATCTTTCCTCGCCGCACGTGAACGTGTTCGCCCTCTCCGCCTTCTTCTCCTCGCCTCAACGGGCTCGTGGTCGCCGCTTTGTAATGCGTTCGAGCCCATCATCAAGGAGCTCATTGTGACGCCTGCAATTACGCTACAAAGAATCCCCGCTTAATGATGCCACGCCACCTCTAAGCATCGTGGATAAACTCGCTTAGTTCAAACCTGTTCAATTCAAATCCAAAATCAAGCAAACAATTAAGGTTTGTGAATATTGAAACTAAAATGTTCGGATCGAACCAAATAATGCATAGGTAATTGTGATGGAGAAATCACACTTTATAAAATATTTAAATACTCTAAAATGAACAAAATAAGAGCAAAAAGAATTATTTAAAAGCTTTTAAATAATAAAGCATCGCAAACTATTTTACTTTATGTGCCAAGTTAAATGTGGTTGTGGCATATTTACATATACTAAATTAGGTACAACTTTGATATTTTACAAAAACTAAGGTATATTGAAATTAGACAAAATGTAAAAAGGAAAAGAAATAAAGTAAAACAAAAGAACAAAAAAGGAAAAAAGGCAAGCCCCCCCTCTCTCCTTGGGCCGAGTGGCCTAATCACACCAAAGGCCAGCCAGCCTGCCCACCCTGCTGTCTCTCCTTACCCTCCCACCTCAGACCTAAACCGCTACTCCCTCGCCTCCCCACGTCCGCTTCTCCTCTCCTCGATTCGATCGGGATCGGGAGGCTACCACCCACTGCCCTCGAGGCTACCGCTGCCCTCGAGGTCGCCAGACGAGGCCTCAAGTTCCTCCCCGCTCGCCTCATTCGACCGATTGTCATGCGTTGCCTCAAGACAATTGCTGTCTGAACGCTGCTGCTGCTGTCACAGATTGCTTCTGCCGCCTGGCTGCCTCTGTCTCTGCACCCGACGCTTTCACGATCAAGGCTTCGACGCCAAAGGCTGTCGCCTCGATTACTTCGCCGGCGCCATCCTCACGGGCTTCATTTTCGCTTGCTCCCCGCCAACCTACCTCGAGCACTATTGCTTCTGCCCCACGGCCTCCGCAGCGAGCGCCTCCTCCTCCCCTTTTTCGCTCGCTGGGCATTGTCACGTCCACACAAGGCTGATTTCACTCCTACTTCGCTCAAGAAAATAATAATTAAAATATTAATTAATTAATTAATTAATTAGAGAATTAATTAACTTAATTAAACCTCGATTAATTAAACCTAATCACTAATTAACCTAATTAACTAATGTTAATTAGATTTGATTAGGTTAATTAGATAACATAGAATGACATGCGGACCCACTTGTCGTGGTTGACTCACCAACCCTATTGATCGCCGACGTCAAGATGACATCATGTCGACGTTATAAATACATTTCCAATTAATTAATTAATTAATTAAATTCCGTAAATTATTAAAATCTTTTAAAATCATATCTTTTAATCCGTGAATCGGATTAAAATGATTTCTACATGAAAGATGCTCGAAACGACGGACGAATCCGATACGCAATCCGCTCGTCCGCCACACACCCCTAACCTATCGAACCTGCAAACTTTCCTCTCCGGTTCATCTGTCTCGACAGACGTCTCGAACCGGAAAACTTTCCTGATGTTTCTTCGCCAAGACGCTTAGTGCCATGCGCTAGAACACGCCTAGCTCGGTCGTTGTCCCGTTATGCACTTGCTCGCTATGTATTTACTGCTTTTCCCTCTTCTCCCAGAGACCCCGAGACCGATGTCGATGTCCTCGTGATCGACTACGCCACCGACGAATTCTCTCTTGCTGCTGAGCAACCGTGCAAGCCCCCTTGATCACCGATATCGCTTACTCTTTTCTCTATACCGCTTGCATTAGAGTAGTATAGCATGTTACCGCTTTGATACTCCTATATCGCTGTATAGCCTCGTCTTGTAACTTCATTGTTACCTTACCGCAATCCTATATGCTTAGTATAGGATGCTAGTACTTTCATCTCGTGGCCCTACATTCTGGTCCGCTCGCCGCGTTATATTATAGGGCCGTGATCACTGGGAGTTGATCACGGTATATACTATATACTTTACACTATACATTACCGTGGTACTGCTCGAGATGGGGCTGAAAGGACGGGTGGCTCCATCCCAGAGAGGTGGGCCTAGGTTCCCGACGGCCCCGATCGTTACCTTTATGGCGAGCGACAGGCAGGTTGAGACCGCTTAGAGAGAGGTGGGCCTGCCTCGCTCGGGCGCTCATGTTACTTAACACGCTTAACGAGGTCTTGGTATTTGATCTGAGTTGGCTACGAGCTTATACGCACTAACCATCTACGCTGAGTAGTTATGGGTATCCCGCCGTGGTATCACCGGCACTTCAGACGTCAATGACGACGAGCGCGCGCTACCGATTGGACCGAACGCTCGATGGGCTAGGTCTGCTTCGTCACAGACGAACGCAGTGTGTGCTCATGGCGATGGGCCTGCACTGCTGCTTAGGTTTAGACCGCGGTTGGCCTCTCTCACAGCCTAGGTGGGCTGACGTGTTGATCTTACGCGTCGGGCATGACCCCGAAAGTGTGTCCGCCAAATGGGATCAAGCGTGTTGGTAAGATGGTGCACCGCAGGAAGTTAATCTATTCGATAGCCGTGATCTTCGTAATGTGACGACTTGGAGTTGTACCTTGAGCTTATGACAACTAGAACCGGATACTTGATAAAACACACCTTCCAAGTGCCGATATAACCGTGGTCGCTTCTCGCCGTGGATATGAGCAGGGATTGCCGGTAGGATTATTGCTATGTGATGTTACTTGAGGACTTCCGTTGTCCTCCTTCTCTCTGTGCAAGACCGGTGACCGTGTTTAGTCTTCGCTAAGACTAGCTATCCCCTCTTATTCTCGCATTCTCGCAGCTCAGTCCACCGATATGACCCTTTACACATATATCCATGCATATGTAGTGTAGTTCCTTGTTTACAGTACTTTGATGAGTACTCACGGTTGCCTTGTTTCCCTTTTCCCCTACCTCTACTCGATTGTCGCAACCTGCACGATGGAGCCCAGAGCCAGACGCCACCGCCGATGACGACTACTACACCGGAGGCGCCTTACTACTACGCAGCAGCCCACGACGACGCACTCAGAGTAGCTTAGAGGATCCTGCAGAGGCCCGCCTCTTCGATCCAGATCCCAGCTTTGTGCTAGCCATCTTATGGCACCTTGTTTAACTTATGTCCAGATTCAGATATTGTTGCTTCCACGACTGCCTATGATCGAGCACTTGTATTCGAGCCCTCGAGGCCCCTCGGCTTGTATTATGATGCTTGTATGACTTATTTTATTGTAGAGTTGTGTTGTGATATCTTCCCGTGAGTCTCTGATCTTGATCGCATACATTTGCGCATGATTAGTGTACGATTGAATCGGGGCGCCACAGTTGGTATCGAGCCGATCGCCAGTAGGAATCCCCTTCCACACTCCTTGGCCAAGTCGAGTCTAGACTTTACAAAACTTTTACTAACATGGTCAAGTGCCCACGGGCCCACGCCGCCATTGGGTGGTATTAGGATCTTTACTCCTCGATCTTTACTCGATTCTCGACTCTTCTATTCGGGTTAAATGAATTTGCTAAAACAAAACTAACTTTAGGTTCTCGCAAGTACTTTCTCCCGAGAGCCCTCACTTCAGATGATCGCCTCGCTAATCAAGATTCAAGATACTCGATGTTCTCTCGAGACTTTGTGCCCATCACTTTTGCTATTTTCCGATCACCGATAAATCCGTATGGATAACTACTTACACTTGCCGCTCATACGATCATCCCCATTGATCTTGTTATTACAAGATACCTCAAGTTTTCTATTGTTCCGAGAGTACTTTGTGCCTATCGCCTAGCGCTCTTTACTACATGAATACCCTCAAATAAATACTCGCACTTGTCGAGTATCCGCCATCCCCGTTGTTCATGTGTTACACAAAATTCTTCAAAATACTATTCGATCTTCCGAGAATCCTCCGAGCCTTTGGCTCTTGAAATTTTGCTTGCTTGCATTATGGTTAATCCCATAAGTCTCGTAGTCATATTGACATCCCTTGTCATTATCATTTTGAGTCTGTTGACTCAATATGTTTATGAATACCCGCAATCATCATTGATTCTTATAAATTACCTTTCCGGCCGAGCTGCCATTCTTTAACTCGAATTGGTTCTCGACCAATCCAATTGCCGCTGATTGTACCCTAAGGCTATTCAACTTATCCACCCCTAAATCGTAGCATTGCTTCGATCCCTTGATTTGGAAATCATAATTCCTTCGTGATTTGACAATTGAGTTAGTCATTGTTTCTATAATCTGATCTCCTTGCATTCTTCTTCCTCTAGTTAAGTATCGATGCTCACGCTGCATCTTTTGGGCCATCAGTCCATTGTTGGATTTTATCCACAAGATCCTTCATATTCAATAACTTTGTGAGACCTTCCCCGATACATAATGCCTTTGGTAAATTGTATCCTCTCGCTTTGTCAACCATGCTCTACCTCCGAGCTTGAGTTATTTACCCTCGAGTTGATGGTATACGTTCCCAAGATGCCTTGATGGGTTGAACCTATGCCTTCTTTAATATGTGTGGACTCGAAGGTTTTCACGAATCATACTCTTCTGGTGCTTCGCCAGATAAAATTTTCAACACTGCAACTTCATCAAAGCGAGAAGTGAATGGAAGGTTATACATTGAAGAAGTGGGAGTCGACCTTGAACTTTGTGTTCATGCCCATGGACACGATGTAGATCTTATCATTGAAGCTTCTCTTAAATTAATTATTCCTTTGGTATAAGTTCATCTTATATCATTTGATCCGCCTTTGCAATCGTGGTTCCACCATGTTTTTTTTAAAATACCATCTCTCGTGCAAGTTTTAGCACTTGTCTTCAGAGAGCAATAACCCCGTCCAACCTCTACTTTGATATGTCATCGAGTATTACCCTCGGTATCTCGAGATTATCATGGAACCGCATAACTTCTTATGAGTTCTTCATCAAGTGCTACCTTCCCACTGCTCCCAATTTTTCACGGCTCGAGTTATTAAACACTCAAAGACACCGATAAATGAACCGAATCCGCACTCACGGTTCAACAACTCTTCAAGAAGCTTCTATAAGTACGAAGTTTGTACCGATCACGCCATTCCTAGCCTGTTTGGCTATATCGATGTCGTGATGATTTTAACTGTACTACCCGGTCCTTCTTCTCGGAGCACAATTTTCGGCGATGAACTAACCTTACGTCGATCCTCATCGTCATATCATTTCGCCTTGAACAACCAGCTTGGTTTCGAGTTTGTGTCGTACCTTGGTTCCAATAACCTTTCATTTCATCATTACTTTGACTTGATGTCGTCGCCAATCGAATACATCTTCATGAACTCTCGCGACAGAGGTGTCGTGATCATCAGCATACTGAGCTCATCCAGGATATCAATTGAATTTGTGATGAGAAAAACCATCCTTGCCCTCGATGAATTGTATTATCACCGGCCACTTATTGCCTTCCCACCATCACAAGCTTGTTCATGTGGTGTTATACCTTGAGTTCCTTACTACCCAGCAATTGTTCTTCTTTACCTTGGAGTATTACCCTCCTTTATGTCAAGAATGTTCTGAGATTTGTTCCACCTCTTGAGAATTCTTGACATAGAATTACTTCTCACCATCACCATTCTTTCTTGGTCCCCGTGTTAATACCATCAAGTGAACGGTGTTGTTTGAGTTCTGGACTTCTAGCAACCCTATTGCTTTGAAGTTAACGATCGAAGGTTCATTCTTAGGTTATCGATTATTGAATCACCTTTCCGACATTGGTCGCAACCTAACCCATATTTCGGGCGCACCTTTCAACCAATGTTTAATTGTGTATGTTTTCCTCGAGCATACTTCCTTATATCATTTGAGCTGACAAATGTTATCTCCTTGTTCACTTAATTGTGGAAATCCATCTTTTGGGAATCTCGGTAAATTGCCGTTGAGTTCACCAGACGCCTCCTTGCCCTCTCCTTGGGATAATGATGGACTCTTGTTAACGGAAATCACTTCATAGTTCATTACCCCGAGAATCTTACAATGTCATCTTGTCAAATTGCGTTGTACCTTTTCTTCTCAGGTATCTTAAGTCTGAGGTATACACCAATCGGATCTGAATCTCGGTCAGATATGATGGTTGGGACAACTTTCCAAGAGTTGTGTTATTGGTCCTTTGATGAACCGGTAGCATGATGTCATGCCTAGCACCCCCCCCTCCCGGCTGGAGGACCTATCATTATAGTTTCCTTTTCAGCAAGGTTATCCGTTCATCCATGAGGAAATTGTAAGACTTATTCCACAAGTTATTCCTGATGAATCCTTCGTGATTCCAAAGACTGATCTTCACCAAGACCATGTCAATGCTATCTCGAAGCATGTCTCGTGGTACTGATTTTCAACAAGAACATTCAAGCCCAATGCTAAATGTTTCTTGCTCAAGTATCCGAGCACCGCTGTATGGGTAATGTCATGAAATTTCTCTCCCTTACCTAAAGGGTTTTCTACGTTATATACTATCGTCATGGATATCATGCTCGCTTGTCCTTGGGAAGGATATGCCTCGGAAATATGTGTTTAAACACATTTTCCTTTCCATTGTTCTGCTTAATATGATAATCATATTTTACTTTCCATTGGTTATTTGAACCTTTCTTGGGATCTATATAATCTAAGCAGTGATAATCCCCGCTTAGGTAAGCACCTCGCTGTACCACTCAGTAATAAGACCTATTACTAATGTTGATGACATTCCGTAACCACCGATGGACGAGAACCTTGCCTATTGGTCCGCCTCGCTCAACGAAAGGTGAAAATGGTTCTCTTCGCCCTCGCCTCTTGGTACCTATGTTGTTGCCGACATGACCCTGACTCTCCTCCGACATGCCTTGCTTACATGATCGTGCAAGATGTCACCAACCTTCTACTTTTAACCACATGGTGGGCCCATAACCCACGCTTCACAGATCGAAACCTGACTCTCCCAGACACCCTCGCTGTCGGGTTATTCTCACGCTTGACTCAGATGTAATTCACGGCCACCGCCATAGTGATCTAATTTCGTATCGACGAGATACTTACTCTCGCCATTCAACCCCCTTCTCACCCGCTTGAGCCTATTATGGTACTCTTCGGTACACTTTACTCTCGAGGTATTTCATATGTTCAACTCGAGAGATAATCTTATACTAATTCATGGGTTAGCCCTGCATTGTTCCCTCAAAAGCATTATGTCGTAGTGAGCTGCCCTTATCTTTCGTAAGTACGATGGAGTTCCCAAGAAATGATGACCAGCTTTATCATGATGCATCGGAATAAAGGATTGAAGACATCAACGAAAGGGATTAACTTCTTCGAGAAGATCCGTTAGATTATCTTAACCGACCTTTCCCCTTGTTCTCTTAAATCTCGGACGAGATTTCTTGTAGTGGAGGAGAATTGTGACGCCTGTAATTACGCCACAGAATCCTCGCTAATGATGCCACGCCACCTCTTATCGTGGATAAACTCGCGCTAGTTCGAAACCTGTTCGAATTCAAATCCAAAATCAAGCAAACAATTAAGGTTTTTGAATATTGAAACTAAAATGTTCGGAGTGAGCCAGATAATGCATAGGTAATTATGGTGGTGAAACCACACTTTTATAAAAGGCTTAAATACTCTAAAATGTTTTGAATAGTAGCAAAACAAATAGTTGAATTCCTTTTACAATAAATAAAATATTAAACTACTTTATTTTGTTGCCCAAACTTATGTGACAGTAGCTAGTTGCTAATCACCAAATTAGGGACTACCTTTATAATTTATAAAACTATGAAAAGGAGGAACTAAAAATAAAAACAGAAAACAGAAAAGAATAATAAACAAAAAGAAAAGAAAAGAAAGGGCACCCCCCACTGGGCCATCGGTGGCCCAGCTGGCCAGCCCATCTGGGCAAAGGCCCAGCCGCCCCCCACTCTCTCCATGCCCCCTAGCCTCAACCCCCACCGACACCCACTTCCCCCACGAATATCTCTCCTCTCCCCGATTTGATCGGATCGAGGAGGAGGCCTCATGTTGCGCTCGTCAGCCGCCAGAGGCCACGGCGTCCCGAGCCCCCACTACGCCTCAAGCCAAGACACCGCCTCACAGTTCCCCGCCTTCGCCGCTCACGCCAACGCTGGCTCCCGGACCTCCGCGCCTTTCCTTCGCACTGCTCTTACTGCGATCATCACCGCCGCTTCTGCTTTCGATGGGCGACTTCACGACGATTAATCCGCTCGGATTACCTCACGCGCCATCCCGCCGCCTTCTTCCTCTCGCTCGCCGCCTAACCAATACACCGAGCCACCGCCATCGCCGTGGCTCCTTCGCCTCGCCCCATCTCCTCCTCGCCGGCCGACATCGAGCCCACCGCCATCCCCGCAGCTCCCATGTGAGGAACCTCAGATTGCTCCTCTCCCGCAGGCGCGCCTTCCGCCTCCCTCCGCAAGGCCTGACGCAGCCGCCCGCCTGCCGCACTCGCCTCGCCTGCTTGGTCAAGACTCTCTCGCTGGCCGGGCCACGGCCCGCCTCGAATTCAGCGGCCGCGCCTCGGCCGCCACCTGCCGTCGGCGGATGCCTGACGCCTCGACACCTGCTGCGCCGATCCCTTTGGCCTACTTGCCATCGACTAATGGGCCAAGGCCTCGCCCTATGACACTTGGGCCCACGCCCCCAGTAACGCTTTTTTTTAATATATATATATAAGAAAATTTAAAATAAATAACTAAAATAATAATTAAAATATTAATTAATTAATTAATTTATTAAACCTGATTAATTAAACCTAATCATTAATTAACCTAATTAACTAATGTTAATTAGATTTGATTAGGTTGATTAGATAATGTAGAATGACATGCGACCCACTTGTCGTGGTTGACTCACCAACCCCGTTGATCGCCGACGCCAAGATGACATCATGTCGACGTTATAAATACATTTCAATTAATTAATTAATTAATTAAATTCCGTAAATTATTAAAATCTTTAAAAATCATATCTTTTAACCGTAATCTGATTAAAATGATTTCTACATGAAAGATGCTCGTAACGACGAGATTAATCCGATACGCAATTGCTCGTCCGCCACACACCCCTAACCTATCGAACCTGCAAACTTTCCTCTCCGTTCATCTCGTTCGACAGACGTCTCGAACCGGAAAACTTTCCCGATGTTTCCTTCGCCAAGACGCTTAGTGCTGCGTTAGAACACGCCTAGCTCGGTCTCGTTGTCCCGTTATGCACTTGCTCGCTATGTATTTACTGCTTTTCCCCTCTTCTCCCGTAGACCCCGAGACCGATGTCGATGTCCTCGTGATCGACTACGCCACCGACGACCCTCTCTCTTGCCAGAGCAACCAGCAAGCCCCCTTGATCACCAGATATCGCCTACTCTTCTCTATACCGCTTGCATTAGAGTAGTATAGCATGTTACCGCTGATACTCCTATATCAATGCATAGCCTGCCCTTGTAACTTCATTGTTACCTTACCGCAATCCTATATGCTTAGTATAGGATGCTAGTACTTTCATCTGTGGGCCCTACATTCTTGTCCGTCTCGCTGTATATATTATAGGGCCGTGATCACTGGAGTTGATCACGGTATATACTATATACCTTACACTATACATTATCTGTGGTACTGCTCGAGATGGGGGCTGAAAGGACGGGTGGCTCCATCCCGTAGAGGTGGGCCTAGGTTCCCGACGGCCCCGATCGTTACTTTATGGCGGAGCGACAGGCAGGTTGAGACCGCTTAGGAGAGAGGTGGGCCTGCCCCTCACGGCGCTCACGGTTACTTAACACGCTTAACGAGGTCTTGGTATTTGATCCGAGTTGGCTACGAGCTTATACGCACTAACCATCTACGCTGGAGTAGTTATGGGTATCCCGCCGTGGTATCACCGGCACTTCAGACGTCACGACAGACAGCGCGCGCCCGATTGGACCGAACGCTGATGGGCTAGGTCTGCTCCGTCACAGACGAACGCAAGTGTGTGTGTATGGCGATGGGCCTGCACTTCGCGCTTAGGTTTAGACCGCGTGTTGGCCTCTCTCACAGTTTAGGTGGGCTGCGACGTGTTGATCTTACGCGCCGGGCATGACCCTGAAAGTGTGTCCGCCAAATGGGATCAAGCGGCTGGTAAGATGGTGCACCCTCAGCAGGAAGTTAATCTATTCGGATAGCCGTGATCTTCGTAATGTGATCGACTTGGAGTTGTACCTTGAGCTTATGACAACTAGAACCGATACTTGATAAAACACACCCTTCCAAGTGCCGACATAACCGTGGTCGCTTCTCGCCGTGGATATGAGCAGGGATTGCCGGTAGGATTATTGCTATGTGATGTTACTTGGAGGACTTCCGTTGTCCTCTTCTCGTCTGTCGCAAGACCGGTGACCGTAAGCGTAGTCTTCGCTAAGACTAGCTATCCCTCTTATTCTCGCATTCTCGCAGCTCACCACCGATATGACCCTTTACACATATATCCATGCATATGTAGTGTAGCCTTGTTTATAGTACTTTGGATGAGTACTCACGTTGCCTTGTTCCCTTTTCCCTACCTCTACTCGATTGTCGCAACTGACGATGGAGCCCAGAGCGATACCACCGCCGATGACGACTACTACACCGAGGCGCCTTACTACTACGCAGCAGCCCACCGACGACCACCAGAGTAGCTTAGGAGGATCCTGTGCAGGAGGCCCGCTTCCTCTTCGACCAGATCCCAGTTTGTGCTAGCCATCTTATGGCACCTTGTTTAACTTATGTCCAGATTCAGATATTTTTGCTTCCACGACTCGCCTATGATCGAAAGCACTTGTATTCGAGCCCCTCGAGGCCCCTCGGCTTGTATTATGATGCTTGTATGACTTATTTTATTGTAGAGTTGTGTTGTGATATCTTCCCGTGAGTCTCTTGATCTTGATCGCATACATTTATGCGTATGATTAGTGTACGATTGAATCGGGGCGCCACACTCTGCGCGACGCCAAGAAGGCTCAACGGGTAGCTACACCCATTTTGGGCCACCGTATAAACCGAGGCTCGCCTTTCGCGCCCGCCGCTGCTTTGGCTCACTTTGAGCCAGCTCCGCATCAAGATTTGACGTGGGCTTACTCGGCCACCGGGTCATCACACCAGGCCCTAGGGGCCCGCCGATCTGCTGACTCCTGGCCAGCAAAGACCGACTGCCCTCGCTAATGACATGGGGCCCCTGTAACGCTTTTTGAAAAAGAAAAAGGAAAAAGGAATTAAATAAATATAATTAATAAAATAAAAGTGAATAAAATTAATTAATTAATTAATTAATTAAATAATTAATTTAATTAATCCTGATTAATTAACCTAATGGCTAATTAACCTAATTAACTCATCGCTAATTATACTAAGCTAGGTTAATTAGTTAACAAATACCGATTAACGGGACCCAACTCGACAAGTTGACCAAGTCAACCCTTGCTGATCTGCTCGACGTCAGCATGACATCATGCCGACGCATAAATTCAGTTTTCAATTAAATAATTAATTAATTAAATTCCGTAAATTAATAAAATCTTTAGAAAATCATATCTTTTAACAGTGAACTTGATTAAAATATTTTCAACATGAAAGTTGCTCGTAACGATTTGAGACGAACCGATACGCAGTCCGCTCGTCCGCCACACACCCCTAACCCATCGAACCTGCAACTTTCCCTCCGCCCCTGTCAAAACATCTAAACACCGGAATACTTTCCTGATGTTTCTTAACCAGCACCACCTCATACCACGTTAGGGCACACCTAGCATCGTTATTTGTCATGTCATGCATCGATATGCATCTGCTTACTTGGTATTCATTGTTTCTTCCCCTCTTCTCTCCTAGACTATTTAGACCGACACGCTGGCTGCCCAGCTTCGACTCACGGCATGATTCTCTCTTTGCCAGAGCAACCAGGCAAGCCCCTTGATCACTGTGATATCGCCTACTCTCCTCTATACCGCTTGCATTAGAGTAGTGTAGCATGTTATCGCTTTCAGCTTATACCTATACGCTGCATAGCTCGTCTCTTGTTACTACTTGTTGTTACTTTTTACCGCAATCCTATATGCTTAGTATAGGATGCTAGTACTTTCATCTGTGGCCCTACATTCTTGTCCGCCCCGTGTATATATATATTGGGTCGTGATCACTCGAGGTGATCACGGGTATATACTATATACTTTATACATGATACATGTGAAACTAAAGTCGGTCGGCCGGTGGAGCACCCGCGAGTGGATCTTGAGGCGTGAGCGACAGGCAGGTTGAGACCGCTTAGGAGAGAGGTGGGTCTGGCCCCTGCTCGCTGCTCATGGATACTTAACACGCTTAACGAGGTCTTGGTATTTGATCTGAGTTGGCTACGAGCTTATACGCACTAACCATCTACGCGGGAGTAGTTATGGGTATCCTGTCCGTGGTATCACCAAGCACTTCAGACGCGGGCAACATGGAGCGGCGCCACGGATTGGACTGAACGCCACTAGGCTAGGTCCGCCTCGTACCGCGCATGCAACGCAAGTGTGTGCTTCGGCGATGGGCCTGCACTCGCGCTTAGGTTTAGACCGCGTGCCGGCCTCTCCACAGCTGTGCTAGGTGGGGTGCACTGCTGATCTTCCGCACGGGCATGACCCAGAAAGTGTGTCCGCCAAATGGGATCAAGCGTCATTGGGTAAGATGGTGCACCCCACAGGGAAGTTAATCTGTTCAATAGCCGTGATCTTCGTAATGGACGACTTGGAGTTGTACCTTGAGCTTATGACAACTAGAATCGATACTTGATAAAACACACCTTCCAAGTGCCGATACAATCGGTGGTCGCTTCTCTCGTGGATATGAGGAGGGATCGCTGGCAGGATTATTGCTATGTGATGTTACTTGGAGGACTTCAACCTTACCTCCTCCTACACTGCTGCAAGACAGTGACCATAAGCTTAAGTCTTCGATAAGACTAGCTATCCTCTTATTCGGGCATTCTCGCAGCTCAGTCCACCGATATGGCTCCCTTTACACATATATCCATGCATATGTAGTGTAGTTCCTTGCTTTATGCAGTACTTTGGATGAGTACTGCTGCATTGTTTCCTTTTCCCTATATCTATACTGATCAGGCAACTGCACGATGGAGCCCGTGAGCAGACGCCACTGTCGATGACCACTACTACTCGAGGTGCTTACTACTACGTGAAGCTCCACGACCATTTACCAGTGAGTAGTTAGAGGATCTCGCAGGGAGGCATGCCTCTTCGATCCTGTATCCAGCTTTGTGCTAGCCATCTTATGGCAACTTGTTTAACTTATGTCCAGACTAGATATTGTTGCTTCCGCTGACTCGCTGCCATGATCGAGCACTTGTATTCGAGCCCTCGAGGCCCTCGGATTGTATTATGATGCTTGTATGACTTATTTTATTTGTAGAGTTGTGTTGTGATATCTTCCCTGTGAGTCCTCGATCTTGATCGCATACATTTATGCGGCATGATTAGTGTACGATTAAATCGGGGCGCCACAGAGGAGCATGGCACTCCTCTCCTCCTTGAGCTCATGGAGCTCCACGCCCTGGCCCCGAGGTCTGATCCTGGCATGGAGCTCCTGTGTCGCGCCTCACCTTGACCAGGATTCACAGGCTGCCATGGCACTGTGTAGAAGCAATGGGGAGAGGAAGCAAAGGGGTGAAATTGCTTAAAGGCAATGCACCTCTACGGGAAGGCGAGGGAGAGGGAATCTTTGGTATTCACCATGGTAAAACACCAGCCGATTTACTTCTCACATCGTGGAGCAATGGGTTTTTACAGCGGAGTCATCGACTAATTGCTGCCGCTACCGCCTGGCCAATCAAAAAATTAAAAAACTGCTACGCCAAGCCTCATTAATCAAAAATTAAAATCCTGCCGCACTCAAACACCAGAGCAACGCCATGTGGATATTTAAATTTACCTCACGCAAGTAGATAAAAAAGGTGAAAAAAACGTGGCGGCGGCTTAGCTAATCGGTCGAACTAGCCCAACTAGCTAGCCACCGTGCTTCACCGATGTATTCGGCGGAAAGGTGGTCTTTCATGATTTGACGACTCATTTACTTTCAGCGCCATTTACCGAGGAGGACCTAGAAATGCGCGATAGGGCATCCCACGCCGAAGAATATATGCTGCACCACCCGGGAGGACCCCAAATCACAGGTAGGGTGTGCCATCGCCCTCGCACGGAGGAAAATGTGCCTGTAAAATATACTATATCGACGAGTATCTATGGTTCAGACTCGGACCTGCCTGTACCGGTCGAAAACACCCCACTAGCCACACAGCTTCATCATGCAAACGTGGCACGGAGGATAGATGTGGTTAGTCTGCCTCGACCAGCCACAACGCTCTTGTTCTAGGCGATTCTTCTATTTTCCAATCTTTTTTTAGTTGTAATAACAGGCGCTAGCGCTGCTCTTCGTGTGCCCGCAAAGGTTAGACGATGGAGAGAAGAGAGATTGAGATCGCAGACCTGGACCCACCAAGAAGTGAGACAACAATCATGCACGTGTTGATTTGAGGCACTCCATCTACTCTACTCAACGCAAGTACTGAGATAAATCAAGTTATGGGACAAAGCCAACAACCGCTTCATTTTTCAAAGCTATCGATTTACGCTTTGTAGTCCAAAGCTCCGCTCAATCTCGCCTTTCGATTTGTTAGTTTTAGGTCCAAATTTGATTAATGACAAGTGGACCCCGTGTTTTTTCCGATATTTCAGTGTAGGATGGTTTTTTGAACAAACACTTTGCGCGTTAGACAAGTAACGCATGAGTTACACGTGATTTTGCAAGTTTATTTAACAAAAATGACAGCGCCATAGAATATCACATCCACCCTGCAGCTTAGATACTATGGTGATACGAGTTTTACACCGCTGAAGTGAGATCCAATGGCTTGGGAGTAGTCTTTGTAATTATGCGAATTTCCAAACTCTCCAAAGGTTTTTGCAAATAAAACATTCACATTCGCAGTGCCAACTGCATCTTCGATCCAACGGCTCTAAGTGGTGCTCCCCGTAGCTTAATTACCCGCTATGGTGATATGAGCATCTAGGTCGATGATCGCTGATCAGATGGCACATGTGTAGTACTTGTACTTTCTCGCGCATTTCCCAAACTCTATCACAGATAATGCAAAAAACATTCAAACCTCCCATCAGGCCGTTATATCTCTGTTGAACTCAGATCACCAAAGAATCTACAAGGGAGCACCTCATACTCTCCCTGTGAGAGAAAACATAAGGTGCTATCGCAGCTTGGATGCTACGGTGATACGAGCTTGAGGTCGCTTGATCCGAGATCCAATGGCATCCGAGCAGTCTTTGTGCTTGTTAAAGGGTACAACTTCCTTTGGGGCTTTTCTCGAAAAACCATTTGAACCACCGAGGAGGTGTGGTTGTCACAAAACCAACGCCTCCAAGAGCTTGTATCACCAAAGCATCTAAGGTGTGGTAGCACATGATATTCTTACATATGTGAGAATATGATGTCCTCCTTCATCTTAGATGCTACGGTGATACGAAATGAGGTCGCTGGATATGGGATCAAAGGCATCTAAGTAGTTTTGTACAAATTGTGTGCAATTCTCAAACTCATCAAGGTTTCCTGCAAAATATTAAGACACATCATGTGAGCTATATCTCGATCTACAAGCTCCAAGCAACTCAGACGGCATATAGCATCTAAATGGGGGCATGATATTCTCCTGGGAGGAGGGTGGGGGTACAACCAATCTGGTTGGGAGGGTGGGGAATATAATCTAAACAACCCTAAACAGAGCTCCACAATTTTATCTAAGGTCGAGGGGTTGACCCCGACAATCATATATAGCTCCGCCTAAACACAACATTTGCATGTATCGTAGTACTAGACTTAATATTCATGTTTCAGCCATGTTCATTTTAAATATTGAACTGAGGACCATGGATGTCTTACATTTTATTTTTCGTTTTAATATTAGTCTTTTAGAGGCTTCAAATGGACTGCACATACGGATGTATATAGACATATTTTAGAGTCTAGATTCACTCATTTTGTTCGTATGTAGTCACTTGTTGAACTCTAAAAGACTAATATTTAGGAATAGAAGGAGTATTTTTGAATTCGTGTCATACATGCATGGTTTGGAAAATAGATATACTTATTGATTGTTGTTGTTTGTGCGTGTGTGTCGTGTGTGTGTGTGTGTGTGTGTGTGTGTGTGGTCATATGCTTGATACATACAAAGTTTTCACCTCCATATTGTTCATCTTTTAAATTTGAATTTGCATTGAAAACTTACTAGGATACCATGAAATGAAATCCACGTTGAGATCACTATATCACAAACTCACTCTAATTCAACAACTCATCATAAATCAATTACCACGTTGAGATTAGTATTTGCAAGGAAAATATGGGTATTGTAATACACATAGATCGCTCGGCAATTTAAAAGGTTCCTTTCAGATTCTCGAATGGTAGGACCCAACGCGCCGCATGCACTTTGCCTGTTGATCCAAAAAACCGGCTCGTGGTTCTTCGTATGCGGTGGTACGCACATTAGGCAACCCCAACCACGAGCCTCACAAGCCAAGTCGAAATATCCGCGCCGAATTCCAGCCCTAGGAAATTTCATGTCCCCGGTCCATAATGACTACCGATGAACAACGGAGGGATGCTTTAGTAACTAGACAACATTACCTACCGTGTCAGCACGGTTCAATTCCCCGCCATTGTCAAGGTCACCGCCAATCGCATTGCCTAGTACTACTACTACTACACCAGATGAGCATGTAATTGAGCCCGCTTTGTTCGCGCTTCAGTACTTGAGTTAATATATCGTGCAATGCATCGGCACGAGGGATTATCCTTTTACTCTACATATATAACTTGTCTGAAGTCTAACTACAAAATGTTTGACCAAATTCTTAAGAAATACAACAAGATGTATGTACGGCTTGAAAATTTATTGCATGATGCAAAGTTATGATATTGTTTCAACTCGATCTTAAATTTCAGAAAATCCAAAAGTGAGCATAAATTCTTGAAACTAAGCATGGTCACATGATATGGCACAAATATTACTTGTAGTTTTTCTTCAATTTGAGACAAGCTGCTTATGACAAGTTGCACAAATGAAGAGCCAAGGTATTTTGGAACAAAGACCCACGCAAGGAACGCTTTCACTATTGAAACCGTATGCCACGTGCCGCCACGAGTCCCCGCTTTCATCGGCAGTGCCGTCCGAGCAAGCGGTGAGTCGACGGGAGGCGGCGAAGCGCATCGCCGCCACTTGTCGTGAGGCGGCGAAAGGATCATCATGCAGAGCTCACCGAGGCGATTTGACCAGGCTCCGCCGCCCACCATCGCCCCAACTGCTCCCACTTTTAATGTCGCCGCGCCGCAGTTTAAAATCAACCCCGCGACTACCCGGTATCGCTACAATCCTCTCTTCTCTCCGATTCTCCCGCTGCTCACCTCCAACTAGCTCGACCTAAACGTACGCGCCATGCCGCATCACGATGGTCTGCCCTTAGTGTTCCAGCTTCGAGGAAGACACCCACCGAGTCTCAAGAACATAATGGGACGAGCTTGAACTGGCTTTGCGGGAAGACGCCGCTACTGCCCCCGCCTCCCTGCTCCGCCCTTCACCCGCCGACCATGCCAAATACCATCCCCGTGGCATTGATGGGCTGGGAGCCGCACATTGTCGCCGAGCTTGATGCCACGGGTTCCACGAGGTCCTCGCCGACTTTCACGCTACCGCACTGCCAATAAGATATGCCTCAAGGCGCATCGACAAGCACGCCCATGCCGTGCTCAGGCACCGCGCTAAGGCGTGTTCATCGCACGCTGCAGCGCGTTCGCACACGAATGTTCGCCACAAGGATAGCGCTGCTCCCTCGCTGGTGCGGCTTTCTCAGCCGCATGGATGGCCGCCGACGTTTGCACTAACGCGCCGCCTTCCCGCCAGCTGACTCGCCTCAAGTCCCAAACATTTTGGCCTTCCTTGAAGCTAGGCTAACGCCCAGAGTACGCCAACAACGCGCAAACGCCATTGCCGCCGGTCGCAACGACGGACATTACAGAAAGCAGCGAGGAGCCGCTTCACCGAGAGAGACGCCTCGCCGCCACATCTAAATTTGCCATGAAAACGTTCGATTGCCATGCTTAAAATCCAACGCTTATCATTTTCGCTTATTTTATATCGATCGTCGATAATTTAAAGTCGAGTCGATCGAACGAAATGTATGGTTTGATCGATTGAATGTTCTCGCTAGAGCCGTATCAAATTAAATATAAAACGTCATCAAGCCACATGTATCCCTTGTCATCCAACGACCTAGACTGCTTCAATGTCGAAGCGCCAACACGTTTAGCGGCAGTTAATTTCATGCAAAAATAGTGCTAATCACATGACAACACGCAAATAATATCCTAGTAGTTAATATCCGCATGCACTTAATATACTTCCAAATTAACGTGCATTGCACGTATTACCGACTAGTGCTGCTAGTACGGAAACTGGTGCCGACTTCAGAACGCGCCCAGATATGGTCAACGCAACATCGCCTCATGAAGTTCTTCCTTGTTTCCAAGGCCTAAACGCAAGGGAGGAGAGAGAGAGAGACACATGGAACCCACCAAGAAGTGAAGGCTAATAGTACTAAAAATAATATTACATGTTATCCATTAATTAGGCTGTGGTAATATAAAACATTATGTGAACAAAGGGGGTACAACAAACATTGCTATTCTACGATGTTGCCTATTGACGTATGGGCTTGAAGGCCCGGTGCATGTTCGATCCTCGCCTTTATTTTTTAATTTGTATATGGGTCCAAATTTGTTTCATGACATGTGGGCCTCTCTGTGTAGTTTGTAGCACTTTAATTTGTGGGTCAAATTTGTTCCATTCCAAGTGGACTATCGGGTGTAGTTTTGTAGCTTATTTATAATAATTAAAGAGAACAACATAGTTTTTTCAATAATACCATGGTGCGACGCTGAAGGCGAGAAAGGACGGCGAGAGCGATGACGAGCCAGAGGGAAATCAACTAGGGAGTTAGTGGTTGCAACGGTGTTTGGAGTAGTTGTGCCTAATGCTATGAAAATATAATCTAAACCGACCGAATAAATGCCTACACAAATTAAAAGGTTGGAGTGCCTCGAATGTAAATAGCTCTGCTTTGCGAGGGATGGAGAGGTAGCTTCAACGCATGGAAGATACGTGTGAGAAAGCGAGGTCAATCGAGAGACATATAGATAGAGACAAAGTGAGTGTGGTCCGACATTCATTGAACAAATATATATGCTCCGGAGAGATATTGTCCGATTGAGCTTTTGGCAAGGGTGAGGGCTGTAAGATAGAGCTTGAGAGATGATCCAGTCACGCACGTGTAGATATATTTTGTGGGAGGAAGCAAGGTCAACCGATCACATAGGGTCGCTGTATGATCAAAGAGTGAGACGGGTTGGAGAGAGTGACCTAGATAGACATGTGCGTGAGAGAGTATACATGTGAATAGGTCAATTGGGCTCAAACATGGTGATATATATCGTTTTGTCCGAGAAAGAGCGAGGTCAATCGAGACATAGAAGAGAGAGAGAGAGAGAGAGATTGAGGAGCGGCCCACCATGAGGTCGAAGAGTGGCGCGGCTTGATGGACTGACTAGATAGACAATCTATGAGAGAGTATAGAGGTGTCGATCGAGGCCCTAACAGGGGATATATCATTTGTGTGTGAAAGAAAACGAGGTTAAACGAGACTGATAAAGAGAGCGAGATTGAGAAAGTGGGTTCACTGCAATGGAAG
Organism: Aegilops longissima; assembly: GCA_021605205.1. Classification (NCBI taxonomy): domain Eukaryota; kingdom Viridiplantae; phylum Streptophyta; class Magnoliopsida; order Poales; family Poaceae; genus Aegilops; species Aegilops longissima. The sequence goes on along the minus strand of JAHIAM010005573.1, from coordinate 3,144 downwards.
AAAGAGTGAGATAGTCTCGAGGGAGTGACCTAGACAATGTGCGGCGTATGCATGAGAGGTTGGGGGGCTAGATAGGCAATGCATGGCGAGAGAGGGTGAGAGGGAGAGGGGAGAGAGAGAGCTCGCATGGGGTGCAATGGTGTGAGGTAAATACATTTGGTAATGAGTGGAAAAGGTTGTGTAGTTGAGAGACTTAGAGATCAAAACATGGAGAGAAAGAATGAAAGTGTGTTGGAAACCGATAGCCTTAAGGTGGTTAGGAGAGGAAGATTGACCGACACAGAAGTATGTAGCGCTTGTGGGGGGCTAAAACAACATTTGAATGTACATAGTACGACTTAATATCGATGTTTCAATTCGTGTACATTGTAAGATTTGAACCGAGGACCAGGCATACGTAATTATTTGAATTCGTGCCATACTAAGTTTCAAAAGTTGACATTGACTCAGTTTGTTGTGCTATTTTGTAGGTCATATGTTTGAATCCATCCAAAAGTTTTCTCACTACCATGGTGTTCATCATACATATGAATTTGTATTAAAAAGTAGCGTGGATACAGTGAAATGCAAAATCCACGCTAGAATTGGAGATCGCTACGTGACACACACTCTAATTCAAATAACTAACTACGTGACACACACTATAATTCAAATAACTAATTATGTGACACACACTCTAATCCACATTAGCGCAAGTACCGCTTCAATTTTTTCAAATAACTCCTCATTAATTAATTATAGTACTCCCTCTGCTCACTTTTATAAGACCTTGAAGACATTTGCATAATGTACAAAAACAGTTCATTTTAAGTTGTCTCAAACGATTTACAAAAGTGAACGGATGGAGTATCTTGCTTCAATGACTAATTATTGCAAGGAAAACACGGCATGGTAATACATACAGATTCATTTGCAAATGAAAGAAGATCTGCTTGCATTCTCAAATGTAGGCGCACTGCAGCACCAGGGTCGTGTCGGGTGATCGCCGTCGGTGCCTTAAAGGCAATCGCTTTTGTCATCACGTGGGCCAACCACCTGCTGGGCCCACATGTCATGGACACAGGTGCCTTACACCAAAGATAGTCCTGTCGTGGTCATGTGTCGGATGGATTTGAAAGCACCCAGCCACCAACCCCTCCTCCCCCAAAAAAGGACGACGATAATAAGTTCGCGCTTCCACGCTTTGATTGAATATCTCGGCGGCCCCAATTCCAGCCCCGCAAAATCTCTTCTCCACCATCCCTTCCGCCCTGATTGCTCAACCTTAATTCGCCGCCAACCTCGACTCGCCTCATCTGCCTCTTCACCGTTCCCCACCCGGCTTGACAACGACGAAGACGACGATCGCGCTTCACCACCGCACCGAGCTACCTCATCTACCTCGCCCACCACACCGGTGGTCCACCGACAACGCCGGCCACCGCAATCGACGTGCCTCACGTACACCGAAGTTCCACCGATCAAAAGCGCTTCACCGACGCTTCGCCCCCAGCTCACCGGGCTATTTCACCGAGCACATCGTCGCACTTGCTTCGAGGCCGCGGCTTCACCAACGGTCTGCCCACCGTGATCAGAAGCCCGCCTGCCACTCAAGATCTTCATCTGCGCGGCCAGAAGCAAGCAAGATCACCTCAACGGCTCAAGTGACCTGACTTCTAGCTAGGCGAGCATGCCCAAACGCCGCCCGAACTAGGTATCCACACATCACCTTGTGCACTGTCCGACGATGTTTGATATCCTTTCACCGCTTCTCTTAGCTATACACCTATGCAACTCGACTTTAACTCTTATTTCTTCCGAGATATCATCCAAACAAGCAAATCCATTTTTAGCTACATGACGGCGCTACGTGATCTGTACACATCCCGCACACCAGATAACCTTGTAAGCACCGTCTCCGACAACATCAAGGTCGATTCCTCTTATTTCATCAACCATCGCCGCGGTCAAAATGCAGAGGGGATGCAAGGAGCACAAGGCCTGCACATCCAAGCAAGTGGTAACATGGACTTGTACATGGAATATCCCAAGCGCAGCAGAGCTGAATGAGCCCATAACGAGCTAGCGAGTCCCTGATTTCATTTAATTCAGACCGCATTCGTGTATGATTTGTGCAAAGGTTGATCCACTAATTCAAGTTACTGGGCTAACATTTAACTTAAAATAATGGAAGGCACTTGCAATTCGAAATCAACATAACTTGAGAAATGTGAAGCTACATGCACTTTGAAACCAGCTAATGATCCAAAGTAGTTCAGATTATAAACACTAAATGATGTAAGCACCAAAAAACACAAATGCAACATGGTGTACAAGGACTACAAACATGGTCTGACCTGCTTGAATTATTCGCTCTCTGGCTGAAAATATCCAAGTGTAATTGCACGATAACCGCATGCAAACTGCATATCAATATATTTATCCGCACAAGTATGTCAATAGTTTCAAACAACAGATTAGAAAAGTATTTATGCTATGTTGTCATGATGGGACTTTCTCGTAGATGGCCTCGACGCTTCCTCAAGCTATGAAAATGCACTATAATTTGCTTGTCATCAATGCTCAAATCTGTCTCTCTCAACATAGTAGATCACCATTAGACACTAAATCCTTCAATGAGCTTGCAAAATGCTTGCATTAGATCCCCATTAGACACTATATGTTCATCACCAGGAGCATGTAAATATTTGCATCAAATCCTTCATTAGCAAATTGCTCATTAGACACTTCAGGCTCAAGAACAACATGAGCTTGTATGTTTGCACCGAACTTGATTAGATACATCAGATTCAGTAATTCAAGATTGATTGGAGGAGTTATAAAATAAGTAGAAATTGGTTTATTTTCTCATAGATTCCCTACATACAAGCAGTTTTACAACACCACAGTTTAACTATTGGCCGAAATTGAAGAGTTGAATTAGATATAATCAGGATGTGATGTACCGCTGCTATGCGATGCTACTCTTGCAAGCTGCATCGTCTGCTTGGCGCAAGCTCGATGCCATGTCTGCCACGCTGCCTCCCACATGTGCTACACCCAAGGGTTGGATCTTCATCTTCTTGTCCTTCCGCTCGCTTGAAGTCACGATCGCCTCCAACGAGGGCGCGAGGAAGTGTTGTGTCTCCGTCCAGCAAGGGCTTG
>JAHIAM010005572.1:0-33328 GCA_021605205.1 Aegilops longissima | reverse complement strand
CAAGTATTAGCAGTGAGTTGTCAATTCAACCACACCTAGATAACTTAATATTTGCAGCAAAGTATTTAGTAGCAAAGTAATATGATAGTAGTGGTAACGGTAACAAAAGAGTAATGAAAGAAAAAGTAATATTTTTGGTGTTTTGTAGTGATTGTAACAATAGCAACGGAAAGTAAATAAGGTAAACCATTATATGGAAAGCTCAGAGGCATTGGATCGGTGATGGATAATTATGCCGGATGCGGTTCATCATGTAATACCATAACACGTAGTGACACGTAACTAGCTCCAATTCATCAATGTAATGTAGGCATGTATTCCAATATAGTCATACATGCTTATGGAAAAGAACTTGCATGACATCTTTTGTCCTACCCTCCCGTGGCAGCGGGTCCTAATGGAAACTAAGGGATATTAAGGCCTCCTTTAATAGAGAACCGAACAAAGCATTAACACATAGTAAATACATGAACTCCTCAAACTATGGTCATCCCGGAGTGGTTCCGATTATTGTCACTTCGGGTTGCAATCATAACACATAGTAGGTGACTATAGACTTGCAAGATAGGATCAAGAACTCACATATATTCATGAAACGTAATAGGTTCAGATCTGAAATCATGGCACTCGGCCCTAGTGACAAGCATTAAGCATAGCAAAGTCATAGCAACATCAATCTCGAACATAATGGATACTAGGATCAAACCCAACAAAACTAACTCGATTACATGATAGATCTCATCCAACCCATCACCGCCCAGCAAGCTTCTACGATGGAATTACTCACGCACGGCGCTGAGCATCATGAAATTGGTGATGGAGGATGGTTGATGATGACGACGGCGACGAATCCTCTCTCTCGGAGCCCCAACGGACTCCGATCAGCCTCCCGAGAGGTTTTAGGGCTTGGCGGCCTGATCGTAAAACGCGATGATTTCTTCTCCTTGATTTTTTCTCCCAAAGCAAATATATAGAGTTGGAGTTGGCGCCGAGGAGCTCCAGGGGCCCACGAGGTAGGGGCATGCCCTAGGGGCCACGCCCACCTCGTGGATAGGTGTGGGCCCCTGGTCTTCATCTTTGGCAAGGATTTTTATTATTTTTAACTAGATGTTTCGTGGAGTTTCAGGTCATTCCGAGAACTTTTGTTTTTTACAATAAACAACATCATGGCAATTCGCTAAAACAAAGCATCCGGTTAGTTCCATTCAAATCGTAAGTTAGAGTCCAAACAAGGGCAAAAGTGTTTGGAAAAGTAGATGACGGAGACGATCAACTCCCCAAGCTTAAACATTTGCTTGTCCTCAAGCAATTCAGTTGACAAACCTGAAAGTGATAAGAAAAACTTTTACAAACTCGCTTCTCTTGTTGTTGTAAATATGTAAAGCCAGATTCTAGTTTTCAACAAAGATTATAACTAACCACATTTGCAACAATTCTCAGGTCTCATGTTTACTCATATCAATAGCATAATCAACTAGCGAGCATAATAACAAATCTTGGTTGACAACACTTTCTCAAAACAATCATAATATGATATAACAAGATGGTATCTCGCTAGCCCTTTCTGAGACCGCAAAACATAAATGCAGAGCACCTTTAAAGATCAAGGACTGACTAAATATTGTAATTCATGGTAAAAGAGATCCAATCATAGTCATACCCAATATAGATTAATAGTAATGAATGCAAATGACAGGTGCTTCCAAACTAGTGCTTTTAATAAGAGGGTGATGACTCAACATAAAAGTAAATAGATAGGCCCTTCGCAGAGGGAAGCAGGGATTTGTAGAGGTGCCAGAGCTCAGTTTTGAAATAGAGATAAATAATATTTTGAGCGGCATACTTTCATTGTCAACATAACAACTAAGAGATGGCGATATCTTCCATGCTACACACATTATAGGCGGTTCCCAAACAGAATGGTAAAGTTTATACCCCTCCACCTACAAGCATCAATCCATGACTTGCTCGAAACAACGAAAGTGTCTCCAATAGCAACAGTCCTGGGGAGTTTTGTTTGCAATTATTTTGATTTAGTTTGCATAAAGCATGGGACTAGGGTATCACGGTGGAGCTTGAGGGCCCACGAGGGGGGGCGCGCCTCCACCCTCGTGACCGCTTCTTCTTTCTTGACGAGGGTCCAAGTCTCTGGATCATATTCGTGAGAAAATCACGCTCCAAAGGTTTCATTCCGCTTGGACTCCGCTTGATATTCCATTTCTTCAAACACCTAAATAGGCAAAAACAAGAAACTGGGTGGGCCTCCGGTTAATAGGTTAGTCCCAAAAGTAATATAAAAGTGGAATAAAGCCCAATATGGTCCAAAACAGTAGATAATATAGCATGGAGCAATAAAAATTATAGATACGGAGACGTATCGTGCATCAAGCTTAATTCCTGCTCGTCCTAGTAGGTAAATGATAAAAGAGAATTTTGATGCGAGTGCTACTTGGCATAATTTCAATGTAAATCTTCTTAATTGTGGTATGAATATTCAGATCCGAAGATTCAAGACAAAAGTTCATATTGACATAAAAATAATAATCTGCATACTAACAAAGCAATTATGTCTTCAAAATAACATGGCCAAAGAAAGTTATCCCTACAAAATCATATAGTCCGGCTATGCTCTATCTTCACCACACAAAGTATTTAAATCATGCACAACCCCGATGACAAGCCAAGCAATTGTTTCATACTTTTGACATTTCTCAAACTTTTCAATCTTCACGCAATACATGAGCGTGAGCCATGGATATAGCACTATGTGGAATAGAATGGTGGTTGTGGAGAAGACAAAAGGGGAAGATAGTCTCACATCAACTAGGCGATCAACGGCTATGGAGATGCCCATCAATAGATATCAATGTGAGTGAGTAGGGATTGCCATGCAATGGATGCACTAGAGCTATAAGTATATGAAAGCTCAACAAAAGAAACTAAGTGGGTGTGCATCCAACTCGCTTGCTCACGAAGACCTAGGGCAATTTGAGGAAGCCCATCATTGGAATATACAAGCCAAGTTCTATAATGAAAATTCCCAGTATATGAAAGTGACAAAATGAGAGACTCTCTATCATGAAGATCATGGTGCTACTTTAGCACAAGTGTGGTAAAAGGATAGTAACATTGTCCTTCTTTCTTTTTCTCTATTTTTTTATTTGGGCCTTTTCTTTTTTTGCCCCTTTTTTTTCTCTTTTTTCGTCCTGAGTCTCATCCCGACTTGTGGGGAATCATAGTCTCCATCATCCTTTCCTCACTTGGGACAATGCTCTAAAAATGATGATCATCACACTTTTATTTTTCTTACAACTCAACAATTACAACTCGATACTTAGAACAAAATATGACTCTATATGAATGCCTCCGCGGTGTACATGATACAATGAATCAAGAGTGACATGTATGAAAGAATTATGAATGGTGGCTTTGCACAAATACAATGTCAACTACATGATCATGCTAGCAATATGACAATGATGGAGTGTCATAATAAACGGAACGGTGGAAAGTTGCATGGCAATATATCTCGAATGGCTATGGAAATGCCATGATAGGTAGGTATGGTGGCTGTTTTGAGGAAGGTATATGGTAGGTGTATGATACCGCGAAAAGTAAAAGCGGTATTAGAGGAGTAGCAATGGTGGAAGGATGGGAAAATGATAATCCATGGACTCAACATTAGTCATAAAGAACTCATATACTTATTGCAAAAATCTAGTTATCAAAGCAAAATTACGGCATGCTCCTAGGGGATAGATTGGTAGAAAGACCATCGCCATCCCCGACCGCCACTCATAAGGAAGACAATCAATAAATAAATCATGCTCCGACTTCATCACATAACGGTTCACCATACGCATGCTACGGAATCACAAACTTTAACACAAGTATTTCAAATTCACAACTACTCAACTAGCATGACTTAATATCACCATCTTCATATCTCAAAACAATTATCAAGCATCAAACTTTTCTTAGTATTCAACGCACTCAAAAGAAAGTTTTACAAATCTTGAATACCAAGCATATTATTATTATTAAGCAAATTACCATGCTTTTAAGACTCTCAAAATAATCTAAGTGAAGCATGAGAGATCAATAGTTTTATAAACAAAACCACCACCGCTTCTAAAAGATATAAGTGAAGCACTAGAGCAAAACTATAAAGCTCAAAAGATATAAGTGAAGCACATAGAGCAAAACTATAGCTCAAAAGATATAAGTGAAGCACAGAGTATTCTATCAAATTCCAATTCATGTATGGCTCTCTCAAAAGGTGTGTACAGCAAGGATGATTGTGGTAAACTAAAAAGCAAAGACTCAAATCATACAAGACGCCCAAGCAAAACACATATCATGTGGTGAATAAAATATAGCTCCAAGTAAACGATGGAAGTAGATTTAAAGAGGGATGCTTCCGGGCATCCCCAAGCTTTGAATTTTGGTGTCCTTGATTATCTTGGGGTGCCATGGGCATCCCAAGCTTAGGCTCTTCCACTCCTTGTTCCATAATCCATCAAAAGATTTCACCCAAACTTGAAAACTTCACAACACAAAACTCAACAGAAATCTGTGAGTCTCTAGTTAAAGAAAACAAAAGACCACTTCAAGGTACTGTAATGAACTCATTCTTTATTTATATTGGTGTTAAACCTACTGTATTCCAACTTCTATGGATTATAAACTATTTTACTAGCCATAGATTCATCAAAATAAGCAAACAACACACTAAAAACAGAATCTGTCAAAACAGAACAGTCTGTAATCTGTAACTAACGCAAACTTCTGAACTCCAAAAAATCAGAAAAAATAGGAAGACCTAGGAAATTTGTTTATTGATCAGCAGCAATTGGAATCACTATTTTATCACGTTCTGGTGATTTTAACAATTATTTCGTGAACAGAAAGTTTCTGAAATTACAGCAAGATCAAATAACTATCATCCAAGAAGATCCTATAGGTTTAACTTGGCACAAACACTAATTAAAACATAAAACCACATCTAAACAGAAGGTAGATGGATTATTTATTCCTAAACAGAAACAAAAACAAAAAACTAAAATAAAATTGGGTTGCCTCCCAACAAGCGCTATCGTTTAACGCCCCTAGCTAGGCATAAAAGCAAGGATAGATCTAGGTATTGCCATCTTGGTAGGCAATCCATAAGTGGCTCTCATGATAGATTCATATGGTAATTTTATTTTCTTTCTAGGAAGTTCCATGCCCTCTTTAATGGAAATTGAATCTAATATTCTTCCTTCATATCAATAATTGCACCAATCGTCTAAGGAAAGGTCTACCAAGAATAATAGAAGGATTGCAATCTATATCAAGAACGATAAATCTACGGGCACATAATTCTATTTGCAACAATAAGAACATCATTAATTCTTCCCATAGGTTTCTTAATAGTGGAACTGCAAGATGCAAGTTTAGAGCAATCATCAAAATCATGAAATCTAGCAAATCACACAAAGTTTTGGGAATAGTGGAAACACTAGCACCCAAATCACATAAAGCATAAAATTCATGATCCTTAATTTTAATTTTAATAGTTGGTTCCCACTCATCATAAAGTTTTCTAGGATAGAAACTTCCAACTCAAGTTTTTCTTCATAAGATTGCATCAAGGCATCAACGATATGTTTAGTAAACGCTTTATTTTGACTATAAGCATGAGGAGAATTTAGCACGGATTGCAACAAGGAAATACAATCAATTAAAGAGCAACTTTCATAATTAAATTCCTTGAAATCCAATATAGGGTTTAGCAACATCTAGGGTTTTATTCTTTTCAATCCCACTTTATCAATTTCATCATCAAGATCTAAAACTCCAATTTTTGGAATTTCTAGGTAAAGGTGGATCATATTCAGTTTCATCAAGATTCATATTGCAAAACAAAGATTTAATAGGGACACATCAATAAATTTTAGATCTTCATCTTGATTTTCATAGGAATTGGAAGAACACGCTTAATAAAGGCATCTTCTAGCACGCATCCTAGCGGTTCTTTCCTTGCACTCATCAATGGAAATTCTCACTTTGAGAGACTCATTGATATCATGCTTAGGAGGAATAGATCTAAGCTTTAAAGAATCAACATCAAGAGAAATTCTATCAACGCTCCTAGCCAATTCATCAACTTTAAGCATCAAAAGGAATCCACTAACAAGGTTGATCAGGTCTTGTTAACAAACTCATTCCAATAACATGAAACCGAGAAATTTTAATAACACTATAAGTTACCTCAACGGGATATGCACATCCCCAATAATAAGAATATCATATTTCTTCTTGACAAGAGGAAGAGGAAATTCAAAACCTCCAAATGTAATCGATGGAATTTTTCCAATAGAGTTGATACTATGAACTTGAGGTTGTTTCCTGAAAGTGTACCGTATGCTCATTACCATTAACATGAAAAGTGACATTGCCTTTTTGCAATCAATAACAGCCCCACAGTATTCAAAAGGGTCTTCCAAGAATACTAGACATACTATCGCCCCGGAATATCAAGAATAACAAAGTCCGTTAAAATAGTAACGCAGTGCAACCACAACAGCACATCCTCACATATATCGGTATAGCAGTTGATTTATCACCATTTGCAAAGATATTTGTAGGTGTCAACTTATTCAAGTCAAGTCTATGATATAAAGAGAGAGGCATAACACTAACACCGCTCCAAGATCACATAAAGCAGTTTTAACATAGTTTCTTTTAATGGAGCATGGTATAGTAGGTACCCTCGATCTCCAAGTTTCTTGGTATTCCACCCTTAAAAGTGTAATTAGCAAGCATGGTGGAAATTTCAGCTTCCGTATCTTTTTCTTTATTTGTAACAATATCTTTCATATACTTAGCATAAGGATTCATTTTGAGCATATCGCTTAATCGCATACTAAAAAGATAGGTCTAATCATTTTAGCAAAGCGCTCAAAATCCTCATCATCCTTTTTCTTGGATGGTTTGGGAGGAAAAGGCATGGGTTTCTGAACCCAAGGTTCTCTTTCTTTACCATGTTTCCTAGCAACAAAGTCTCTTTATCATAACGTTGATTCTTTGATTGTGGGTTATCAAGATCAACAACAGGTTCAATTTCTACATCATTATCATTACTAGGTTGAGCATCATCATGAACATCATCATTAACATTTTCACTAGGTTCATGTTCACTACCAGATTGTGTTTCAAAGATCGAAATAGAGATATCATTTGGATTCTCGTAGTTCAGCAATAGGTTCACTAGAAGTATGCAAAGTCCTATCATTTTTTCTTTTCTTCCTTTAGAAGAACTAGGTGCATCAATATTATTTCTCCGAGAATCTTGCTCAATTCTCTTAGGGTGGCCTTCAGGATACAAAGGTTCCGAGTCATTCTACCAGTTCTAGTAGCCACTCTAATAAAGATAATCATTTTTCTTACTATTCATTTCATTGAGCAAATCATTTTGAGCCTTACGTACTTGTTCTACTTGAGTGGTAACCATAGAAGCATGTTTGCTAACAAGTTTAAGTTCACCTCTAATATTAGCCATATAATCACCCAAGTGTTTAAGCATATCGGAATTGTATTTCAATTGCCAAAATAAGCATTAAAATTTTGTTGTTTGACAATAAAATTATCAAACTCATTAAGCATTGTCTAGAAGACTTATAGTGAGGAATATCACCTTCATCAAATCTATAAAGAGAATTTACTTACTACCAAAGTCGTGTTATCAAGACCAGGAGGTTCTTCAATAGGTAATGGATTAAGATCATATGTTTCTTCAACAAAGTGTAAATTAAGACCATGTATTTCTTCAATAGGAGGTAAATTCTTAACGTCTTCAGCTTTAATACCTTTTTTCTTTCATAGATTTTGCCTCTTGCATATCTTCAGATCGAGAAATAGAACACCTCTTCTTCGGAGTTGGTTTAGGAATAGGCTCAAGAATTGGAGCAGGAGCTGGCTCAGAGGCCCAATTATTTTCATTTGTCAACATATTATTCAATAGAATTTCAGCTTCATCCGTGTTCTTTCCCTAAAAGAGAACCAGACAACTATCCGTAATCTCCGAAGCATCGGTTAGTCCATTATAAAAGATATCAAGTATTTCATTTTTCTTAAGAGGATGATCAGTAAAGCATTAAGTAACTTGAAGCCTCCTCCAAGCTTGTGGGAGACTCTCTTCAATTTGCACAAAGTTGTATATTTCCTTTAAAGCAGCTTGTTTCTTATGAGCAGGAAATATTTAGCGAGAAGTAGTAAATCATATCCCGACTACGCACACAACCAGATCAAGAGAATTAAACCATATCTTAGCATCACCCTTTAATGAGAACGGAAATATTTTAAGGATATAAAAGTAGCGAGATCTCTCATCATTAGTGAACAGGTGGCTATATCATTTAATTTAGTAAGATGTGCCACAACAGTTTCGATTCATAGCCATGAAAAGGATCGATTCAACCAAAGTAATTATATCAGATCAACAGAGAATTCATAATCCTTATCGCAACACAAATAGGTGAAGTAGCAAAAGGTGGTCAGGTTTCATTCTATCTCTAAGAGATTCTTTGTTCCATTGAATTAATAGCCTCTTGAGTTCATAATATCTTTGCAAGCTAAAATAGCTGCAGTAAGCTTCTTTATCAAAAACATAACCCTGTGAATAACAGCCCATCTTCATCATCACTTTCATCATTATATTCAGTATCAATAATTTCTTTCTCTAGCCCTAGCAATTTGTTCATCAAGAAATTCACTAAGGGCAACAAGATCAAGCATAGAAGTAGTTTCATCATAAGTATCATGCATAGCGAAGTGGCATCATCAATAACATGCACATATCGTAACTAATAGCGAAGTAGGTTTAGATGTCGCAAGCTTACTCAAAACATAAGGTGAATCAAGTGTAGAGCTAGATGGCGTTCCTTACCCTCGTAGTTGAGGGATAAATTGTTGTCTTAGCGCTTTCAAGTTCTTCATAGTGACCAGCAGATATAAATCCCAAGTGACTCAAAGAATAGAGCTATGCTCAAAGAACGGCGCTAGAAATTAGTCTTGATAACCCACAAGTGTAGGGGATCGAATAGCTTCGAGGGTAGAGTATTCAACCCAAATTTATTGATTCACAAGGGAGCCAAAGAATATTCTCAAGTATTAGCAGCTGAGTTGTCAATTCAACCACACCGGATAACTTAATATCGCAGCAAAGTATTTAGTAGAAAAGTAATATGATAGTAGGTAAGGTAACAAAAGAGTAATGAAAGCAAAAGTAATATTTTTGGTGTTTTGTAGTGATTGTAACAATAGCAACGGAAAGTAAATAAGCGTAAATCAATATATGGAAAGCTCATAGGCATTGGATCGGCGATGGATAATTATGCCGGATGCGGTTCATCATGTAAATACCATAACATAGGGTGACACATAACTAGCTCCAACTCATCAATTTAATGTAGGCATGTATTCAATATAGTCATACGCTTAAGAACTTGCATGACATCTTTTGTCCTACCTCCCGTATAAGCGGGTTGTAGCTTAATTGAATCGAATGGATCTAGGCCTATGCTCGTTGTCATCCTCGGATCATAATGTCGACACCACACAGTACTGAAGGATTTATAGCGAGTAGCAATCACACACTTATTACATCGTTGTCCACAAGGGAATGAATACAAAATATGGCTTAAGGCCATCTAATGATAACACGGAAGGCTTGAAGATAAGCAGTCCATCAACTCAACGGCATCACTGAGTATAGAACCACGACTAACACCTTACTGTCATTCGAAAAGTCCGCAACGTGAAAAGTTGCAGCCCGAACGGGTCAAGACATGGAATATGCCGCAATGTAACACAAGAGAGCAATGAATGAATAAGCCTACTACATGCATATTTGGTGGTGGTAAGGCTCACTGTTACATTTGCATAAAGCTGATTTTTCCCTACATCAAAGGAATAATTTTATTTAACTATCATGGTGGTTGTTAAACATTGAGAATGGTTGATGCATTCTCAATCCCAATTAAAAGTACTCATCAAAACCCAATAACTTTTATTTAGAAGTAACATGTTGAGATTCACATGATAATCAAGCACCGATACTCAAATTGTCCATAACCGGGACACGGCTAATCATGATTAGTTTATACACTCTGCAGAGGTTTGCACACTTTTCCCCATTAAGACTCGATCGCCCGCTTGGTTCTCGTGACTACATGGTGTTTGAGAAACGGATGACCGAGACATAGTCTTTCGTAAGCGCTTAGCACCTTACATGTGGGTAGACCGTACTCAACCTACATCCCCTACATCAGCTAGCCTACCCGTAAGAGTTCGTGACGACTTAGTCAATACGCCAGAGCCCATAATTGGCTTGTGGCTGCACACGGAAGTTTCCAGCTTGAAAAATCATGACCCCTTAGAGCCCGGGTGGCGGTCCAAAGAATGCGTAAGTCCTCGATAGAAACCGTGCCTCAATCCACCCAGATGTGTGTTAGGTTGCCACCTTAGATAAACCATTAATTAAACAATCTCACATCCGTCATGGATATTCACTCACCCAATCCACGCTCTACAAGCATAGCATGGCATGAACAAGCAAACGAAGTAACTCCCAAGGTTTCATAAGTAAAACGTAATAGGTACTACTCAATCTACTTCCCAAACCCACAATTTAATTAGATCCTAATCATGCAAGTGTTTGAGGAATAGATCTAATGCATAAAACTGGTATGAGAAGGGTATGATCAAGTGTTACTTGCCTTGGCCGATGATCCGCGAGTCCTAGAGATTCAAGTAACAAGCGCACTCCGGTGATCTAACGCAGACAAACAACAAGCATACAATAAGTACTCATCTAATGCATAGGGAAATCTGAATAAAAGATCTAACCGAGAGTTCAACTTAAGAACCCTGGTTACAAAAGAATCGAATCAAAACAAACTCCGAAAGTCGAAACTCGAGAGAACGCTTTGCTAGCGATCTGAAATTAGGTCAAAATTTCACAGTGGAAAAACTCGTGAAAGTAGGTTAGTCGGAATAGCGGTTTCGCATTTAAACTCCAGCGCTTGAATCACCCGATTCGATAAACGAGCGAGAAATAAAACAGTTTTGAAAATCAGTCTGAAATCAAATCGTAAAATAACGGATTAATTCGATTAAAAGAAAACGACGAACGAAAAATTGCAACGTCATAATGTAATCTAACGAACGCGTTCATCAAAAACGCCGGTTCGTGAACGCTCGTTAAATAAGAAACCGAAAAAAATAAATTAATCTAGGTTTTTTTTAAAAAAAACCAAACATTTTTTAAAATAAAACCGGATCGGTCCGAGAGGATAAACCGAATCGGCGGCGGGCGGGCGGCTACTCGCGGTCGCCGGGCGAGGTCCGGGATGGCGGGCTCAAGTGGGGTTCAACAGGGCGGCGGGGTCCACGTACAAGGCGGCCGGGCGGCGGTGGCGGGCGCCGGGCGGCTGACAGATGGGGCCTGGCCGCACAAGGGCGGCGGTTCAAGCAAGAGGTGAGGAGAGGGGGGGCGAATTTTTTTTAAATAAAATTAAACCAAAACGAATTAAAAATTACCAAACAAACTCTGATTTAAATAAAACAAATTTTCCCGACCAAAATGAGTCTAACAAAATGAACTTTAAAAACAAAATACATGCATAAAATTTTTAAATGCTCATTTTTGCCTAAGCAAAATAAATTTCAAAACCAAATTTGGTTTATTTATAATATCTTCATTTTCCTAATTGTTTGGGAAAGTCATATTATTCCTCTCAAGATATTTATAGGAAAAACTTTATGAAGATAATTTAAATAATCCAATGATCCTATTTTCAAAATTTGAAAATCCCAAATATGAAAATTCTAAACTTCCAACTTCTCCCAGGGTCCTTGAGTTGCGTGAAATTTCTAGGATCCAAAATGCGAGAAAAATATGGTATGCATGATGACTAATGTATAACATTCCAAATTGAAAATTTGGGATGTTACAGGGTCCTAATGGAAACTAGGGATATTAAGGCCCTTTTAATAGAGAACCGAACAAAGCATTAACACATAGTGAATACACGAACTCCTCAAACTATGGTCATCACCGAGTGGTTCCGATTATTGTCACTTCGGGTCCGGATCATAACACATAGTAGGTGACTATAGACTTGCAAGATAGGATCAAGAACTCACATATATTGATGAAAACATAATAGGTTCAGATCTGAAATCATGGCACCGGCCCTAGTGACAAGCATTACATAGCAAAGTCATAGCAACATCAATCTCGTAACATAATGGATACTAGGATCAAACCTAACAAAACTAACTCGACATGATAGATCTCATCCAACCCATCACCGCCCAAAGAAGCTTCTACGATGGAATTACTCACGACGGTGGTGAGCATCATGAAATTGGTGATGGAGGATGGTTGATGATGACGACGCGATTTAATCCCTCTCCTGAGCCTGAACGGACTCTAGATCAGCCCTCCCGATGTGTTTTAGGGCTTGGCGCGGCCCGTATCATAAAACGCGATGATTTTCCTCTGATTTTTTTTCTCCTCGAAGCAAATATATAGAGTTAGAGTTAGGCCGAGGAGCTCAGGGGCCCACGAGGGGGTTCGCCTGGGGGCGCCCACTCGTGGGTGATGTGGGCCCCTGCTCTTCATCTTGCAAGGATTTTTATTATTTTAACTAGATGTTCCGTGGAGTTTCGGTCATTCGAGAACTTTGTTTTCGCACATAAAACAACATCATGGCAACTCTCATTAAAATCAACGGCAGTCCGTTAGTTCCATTCAAATTGTAAGTTAGAGTCCAAAACAAGGGCAAAAGTGTTTGGAAAAGTAGATATGATGGAGGCATACCAAACATTCTCGATCATTTTGTGCGTTCCACTAAAATAGAAGAGGCCTCTGCTCCAAAGATATTAAGTGATTATGATAATAGAGGACTGCCGATGAAACAATAAACACACAAATAGAAGCCGTCACCTTTGTAGTCTCTAAGACTAACTACTTGGAGAAGATTAGGCTCGAGTTGGATGAGGAGGATAGAGCAAAACCAATCTCCTCCTGCAGTCACAATGAATGTAGAGACGCTGTTCAGGATATTTTTGGCGTAACTGCACAAAACACTCTTAAGAAAAAATTGATTTGTGCAGTTCACCAAAGATCGCATAGCAACAAGGTGAAATGGATAGCCTGTTAAAAAAGAGGTAGAAAGGAAACACCATCCAATAATTGATGGCACATGACTAACAAAAAAGCATATTCCTGTCCTAAGGGAAGATGACAACACGATTGTGTTTGTCTAAACGGTGTGAGGACAGATTGCAATATGGAAAGTATGCCGGGAAGCTACGCTTTTGGCAAAGAACTATGGAAGATCCACATGCGCGACGTGGGAAGACGGGCAAGGGAGCAAGGCCGAGGGGATACATGGAGCCTGGCCGATGTAACTAGGTCGGGCGGGCATGGAATTGCTGGCGGCAATGAGCAGGTGGCGAGGCCCCCCACGCCGGAGCATGGTCAGAGAGAACGGTGTGTACCGCAGACGGGACGGCTGCCTTGCACCGCCGTAACGGAGAACGATGCACGCCCACCCTTTCCCCGTGGGGACGGATGCGCCGGATCAGGACCAACAAAGGAGAGAGAGAGAGGCCACCATAGCCTTGTGTGAGATACGCTGAAGAGACAAACCAGCAGTGGTGCTCCATTGTATATAGTGAGCGGACTACCTTTTTCTCCATAAAATGGTTTTATATTCTATGTAACGTGCCATTGAGCGATATAACTTATTTAAAAATAACGCTACCAACGATAGTCAAACTTTGTTTCTCGTAACGCTGCGGTACCTAATTCGTAGGGTAAACAACCGCTACACATCGCTCAAATTAGCATCGGGCTGCCATTTCGTATTGAAATGAGCTCCACCGCAAAATCATGCTGGTGTGTCAGACTTAAGCGAGTATCGTAATAAAGGCACCTATTCTCTTCTTGTATAATGACACCACCTATGTGGGGTGTGTGAGAGATACAAACGAGAGAGATATAGTGTGGGGTTCGTGAGAGTTTTTTCTTGGGGGGAGGGGTCAATCAAAAATGTAACATATGCAATGTGTGGAATAGAGTCCTGGATATATCATATATATAGAGGGGCGATCCACGAGAAGAGAGTGGAGGTATCATCGGCTTGAGGTGTCCATAGAATCGAAGAGAGGATGATGTGTGTGTGTACACATGATCGATAAAGAGTGCCATCAATTTGTGTGCCCACGCCAAAGATATAGAGTGGCTAGCCTACTTGAACGTGAGAGGACAAGTGCAGTTTGTCTCTGTGGCATGGTACCTACCACAAAGGCTTCGACCATGGGTGTGTGGTGGGGGGAGGAGGCTAATTAACTATAGAGGTACAATGGTTATAGGTGGAGGAGGAGAGAGGCCTGCCTCATGTATTAGGAGACTGATCACCTCATGTATTAAGGGAGATCAATCGCATCCATGCATATGTGTAGGAGAGGAATAAGGTTGGGAGAGAGCAGAGCTAGAGTGTTGGAGGGGTGGTAGTGGAGTTGCTTCTAACAAATGGTGGGATAGGCTTGCTAGACAACCGAGGCACGCCTGCAATATCAATAAGAGGGGATGGCTGCCTGTCTATGCACGTAAGTGCAGAGAGATGGGTCAGAGGCATGCACTAATGATGAGGGGGCGATATGGATGTAAAGCGCATAACTACATAGGAAGAACAATCGTCCTTTTGTCGAAAGAGACATAACTTGTGAGGTATGCCGATCGATGGGGGAATAGTTAAAGCTCCACTAGGGTAGGTGGGAGATTGATCGGTATACATGCATGTGTGTGTTAGAAGCAAATGAGGCACGGGAGAAGGATAGAGAGAGAGGATGCATCTAGAGGTGGTGAGAGTCATACTATATCGAGGGGAGAAGTAAAAGTAGTATGAGATGGATGAAAAGAGTGGTGGAGGAGCATGGACGGTGATAAGAGAAGAGGGAAGCTTGTGTTGTGCTAGGCACACTGCTAGAGAGACATATCGATCGATGTGTGCCAGAAGAAGGAGCTGGGGGGCTCTACACACCGGGGTGAACGACCTAGTGAAAAGAAGAATTTATGCTGATGGAGCTAGAGAATGCCGAGGAGGGTTAAAGGGATGCAGCGCCTACATGCACGAGAGAAAGTTAGTGCTAGCTAGCTACAAAGATAAGAGGATTGTGAGTGTAAAAGACAAATAGATCATGCTTCATTATAAAAAGCAAATTCAGATATTTGAAGAATTTATCATAGTGTTCTAAATCGACGCATGTGTGAATATATATAACTGGATACATGGTGTGGTTATGAACATGTTATACTACATATAATATATTTTATCTCTACTTATTAAAAAAAGGAGTTGTTGATGATTGTGCCATCCTCAAGAATATAGGTCGTCCGATTTATATCTCACGGATAGAAGGAAAGTATGGCAATTTTGAAAAGATACCCACACCCCTCTCCATTTGGTAATTAGGCCTCCTTGATCATGTTGATGTTTGTGGAGAACATGGGCATCTTGCTAGTACTACGATAAACATATAGAACATTGATCCTAACTTGGGCTAATGTGTGGCTTTTGCAGCTGTGGTCTAAATACTTGTCATAATGTAGGGGCGGGCACTATACTATGTATGATAAATGTAGTATTAACGATGGAACATGGTTTAGATTATGAATATATAATTAGTACATCAAATGTACTATTATTTGAATCAACATCAAGTGTATTCAAAATAATTGAAGTTCATGTAACACATAGTTCATATCTATCTCTATAGTAATCATGTGGTGTGTTATTATGTACACGAATGATGGTTGAAGTTGGCAATAATCATGATTGTAGATTTGTTATTGAAATAGAGAAACAAATTCAAATTCAGTTCGAAAGGTAGTAGTATAGACATTTGAATGCACTAAAATGTTGGTATGAGTAGGTTACATGCATTATACAAAGCAAGCTAAAAATTTAATTGGACATAACATGAATTCATACTACCTAATAGCATTTAATTGCACTAAATTGTTGGTACGGTAGCTTTAAATAGCATTTTTATAGTAAAACGCAAGACTCTCTCTTTGTGTGGTGTGAATATTATTTTTTTGTTTTCTTTTTGGTTCAAGGAAGTGCGAATTGATTTGGTATGCATAAGTACAATATTACACGTTAGGATTGTCCCAAAATTCAACCCGGCCTTGTTATATATCCTAAAATTCAGATATGCTGCCCCAAACTGGTGCCTTCACAACCCAGGCCTATCCCGAAATTACAACACGCCATGAAAACTCCCTCCACCAACCCGACACGTGAAATTCCCTTCTAACCTCGGAATGAAGGGTCATTAGTTCAAATCGAAAAGGGTACTTTTGTAACACACCCTACATTTTGGACAAGCGTGTCCTAAGTCGTGGTTCACCCTCCCATCGCTCCTTTTGCCATTCAAATCCCAGCCGCCATAACTCTCCGCTTCCAGCCACAAACCCCACCGGTCTGGCCACCTCACCGCTGCTCAAATGGCCTCTTCCCCGACGCATCGCCCACTGCAATAGCTCGACGCCCTCGCCCACCTCACCGGATGAGGATCCATCGCCCATCTTGTTGTCCCACGGTTCAACCACCCGCCCCTCCACCTCCGAGGAGCTGCTCCGACGATCGCCTTCGCCTATCACGGCTGCTCCATCCCCATAGCGCCGCCTTTAACCTGCTCCATCGAACCGCAACATCCTCATCGACCTTCGGACGGGTTTAGGCCTACTCGGGCGCCACCAAAGAGGTTGTACACTCATCGCATCTTCTCCTTAGCTCAACCTCCTGCCACGACGTGCTCCATCCCGCACTCTCATGGAGCGGCACCAGCCGCAGGCTGGTGACATTCACGCTGCTCCCATAGTGCGAGGCTCCTTCGGGCGTGGCGCCCATACCACGGACCGTTGTTGTTACTCGCCGCTTTCCGCTGCTGTCAGCCGCTCGTTTCGCCGGGACGTCATTACCAATCGCTGTCAGTCTGCTCACTGATCGGCCACGCCCAGGCCGCTGCCTCGCCGTCAAGCTGCCACGCCGCTGTTGCCTCCCACACGCCTCCCGGCCGCCTGGGCCTCCCGATTTAGCTACACTTCAGTCGACCAATCAATCTCTTGTCACTGATTGGGGTGGGGGTTTCATTGGAGTTAAGGAAGAACCACCCGCAATGGGATGGGGTCACTGAGAGGTACCCCATTATCTATCTTAGGTTCAGGGTGGAAGGTATCATAGGGTTGGCTTGGCCACAAGTGGGACCGCGGTGGGGAGTTGTTTCGGGCCGCGAGGTGCTACCTCTGAGCATCAAGGCTGATTTCCTTGAAGAGGAAAGGGTGATGCAGCAGTAGAGTAAGATTTCGGGCCAGTTCAAGGTATCAACTAGTAGGTGCTATAAAAGAAGTCCCTCACTCTACACAAAATAATATTTTTGTATTTTTGATATAAAGATGCAGTAAAATAAAAGGTAAAGTAAAAAGCAAAGCAATAATAAAGTGATGAAGATTGATATGATGAGAATAGACCCGGGGCCATAGATTTCACTAGTGGCTTCTCTCAAGAGCATAAGTATTTACTTGGGTGAACAAATTACTGTTGAGCAATTGATGAATTGAGCATAGTTATGAGAATATCTAGGTATGATCATATAGGCATCACGTCCGAGACAAGTAGACCGACCTTCCTCATCTACTACTATTACTCCACTCATCGACCGCTATCCAAAGATGCATCTAGAGTATTAAGTTCAAGAAAACAGAGTAACGCCTTAAGCAAGATGACATGATGTAGAGGAATAAATTCATGCAATATGATAAATACCCCATCTTGTTATCCTCGATGGCAACAATACAATACGTGCCTTGCTGCCCTTCATCACACGGAAAGGACACGCAAGATTGAACCCAAAGCTAAGCACTTCTCCCATTGCAAGAAAAACCAATCTAGTAGGCCAAACCAAACTGATAATTCAAGAGACTTGCAAAGATAACCAATCATACATAAAAGAATTCAGAGAAGATTCAAATATTGTTCATAGATAATCTTGATCATAAACCCACAATTCATTGGTCTCAACAAACACACCGCAAAGAAGATTACATCAATAGATCTCCACGAGAGAGGGGAGAACATTGTATTGAGATCCAAAAGAGAGAAGAAGCCATCTAGCTACTAACTATGGACCCGGGTCTGAGGTAAACTACTCACACTTCATCGGAGGGGCTATGGTGATGATGTAGAAGCCCTCCTGTGGATTCCCTTCCCATGGAGTTCGAACAGGCCCCAAGATGGGATCTCGTGGATACGAAGTTGCGGTGGAATTAGGTTTTTGCCCGATTCGATCGTTTGGGGTACGAGGTATATATAGGAGGAAGGAGTATCACGGTGGAGCTTGAGGGCCCACGAGGGGGGGCGCGCCTCCACCCTCGTGACCGCTTCTTCTTTCTTGACGAGGGTCCAAGTCTCTGGATCATATTCGTGAGAAAATCACGCTCCAAAGGTTTCATTCCGCTTGGACTCCGCTTGATATTCCATTTCTTCAAACACCTAAATAGGCAAAAACAAGAAACTGGGTGGGCCTCCGGTTAATAGGTTAGTCCCAAAAGTAATATAAAAGTGGAATAAAGCCCAATATGGTCCAAAACAGTAGATAATATAGCATGGAGCAATAAAAATTATAGATACGGAGACGTATCGTGCATCAAGCTTAATTCCTGCTCGTCCTAGTAGGTAAATGATAAAAGAGAATTTTGATGCGAGTGCTACTTGGCATAATTTCAATGTAAATCTTCTTAATTGTGGTATGAATATTCAGATCCGAAGATTCAAGACAAAAGTTCATATTGACATAAAAATAATAATCTGCATACTAACAAAGCAATTATGTCTTCAAAATAACATGGCCAAAGAAAGTTATCCCTACAAAATCATATAGTCCGGCTATGCTCTATCTTCACCACACAAAGTATTTAAATCATGCACAACCCCGATGACAAGCCAAGCAATTGTTTCATACTTTTGACATTTCTCAAACTTTTCAATCTTCACGCAATACATGAGCGTGAGCCATGGATATAGCACTATGTGGAATAGAATGGTGGTTGTGGAGAAGACAAAAGGGGAAGATAGTCTCACATCAACTAGGCGATCAACGGCTATGGAGATGCCCATCAATAGATATCAATGTGAGTGAGTAGGGATTGCCATGCAATGGATGCACTAGAGCTATAAGTATATGAAAGCTCAACAAAAGAAACTAAGTGGGTGTGCATCCAACTCGCTTGCTCACGAAGACCTAGGGCAATTTGAGGAAGCCCATCATTGGAATATACAAGCCAAGTTCTATAATGAAAATTCCCAGTATATGAAAGTGACAAAATGAGAGACTCTCTATCATGAAGATCATGGTGCTACTTTAGCACAAGTGTGGTAAAAGGATAGTAACATTGTCCTTCTTTCTTTTTCTCTATTTTTTTATTTGGGCCTTTTCTTTTTTTGCCCCTTTTTTTTCTCTTTTTTCGTCCTGAGTCTCATCCCGACTTGTGGGGAATCATAGTCTCCATCATCCTTTCCTCACTTGGGACAATGCTCTAAAAATGATGATCATCACACTTTTATTTTTCTTACAACTCAACAATTACAACTCGATACTTAGAACAAAATATGACTCTATATGAATGCCTCCGCGGTGTACATGATACAATGAATCAAGAGTGACATGTATGAAAGAATTATGAATGGTGGCTTTGCACAAATACAATGTCAACTACATGATCATGCTAGCAATATGACAATGATGGAGTGTCATAATAAACGGAACGGTGGAAAGTTGCATGGCAATATATCTCGAATGGCTATGGAAATGCCATGATAGGTAGGTATGGTGGCTGTTTTGAGGAAGGTATATGGTAGGTGTATGATACCGCGAAAAGTAAAAGCGGTATTAGAGGAGTAGCAATGGTGGAAGGATGGGAAAATGATAATCCATGGACTCAACATTAGTCATAAAGAACTCATATACTTATTGCAAAAATCTAGTTATCAAAGCAAAATTACGGCATGCTCCTAGGGGATAGATTGGTAGAAAGACCATCGCCATCCCCGACCGCCACTCATAAGGAAGACAATCAATAAATAAATCATGCTCCGACTTCATCACATAACGGTTCACCATACGCATGCTACGGAATCACAAACTTTAACACAAGTATTTCAAATTCACAACTACTCAACTAGCATGACTTAATATCACCATCTTCATATCTCAAAACAATTATCAAGCATCAAACTTTTCTTAGTATTCAACGCACTCAAAAGAAAGTTTTACAAATCTTGAATACCAAGCATATTATTATTATTAAGCAAATTACCATGCTTTTAAGACTCTCAAAATAATCTAAGTGAAGCATGAGAGATCAATAGTTTTATAAACAAAACCACCACCGCTTCTAAAAGATATAAGTGAAGCACTAGAGCAAAACTATAAAGCTCAAAAGATATAAGTGAAGCACATAGAGCAAAACTATAGCTCAAAAGATATAAGTGAAGCACAGAGTATTCTATCAAATTCCAATTCATGTATGGCTCTCTCAAAAGGTGTGTACAGCAAGGATGATTGTGGTAAACTAAAAAGCAAAGACTCAAATCATACAAGACGCCCAAGCAAAACACATATCATGTGGTGAATAAAATATAGCTCCAAGTAAACGATGGAAGTAGATTTAAAGAGGGATGCTTCCGGGCATCCCCAAGCTTTGAATTTTGGTGTCCTTGATTATCTTGGGGTGCCATGGGCATCCCAAGCTTAGGCTCTTCCACTCCTTGTTCCATAATCCATCAAAAGATTTCACCCAAACTTGAAAACTTCACAACACAAAACTCAACAGAAATCTGTGAGTCTCTAGTTAAAGAAAACAAAAGACCACTTCAAGGTACTGTAATGAACTCATTCTTTATTTATATTGGTGTTAAACCTACTGTATTCCAACTTCTATGGATTATAAACTATTTTACTAGCCATAGATTCATCAAAATAAGCAAACAACACACTAAAAACAGAATCTGTCAAAACAGAACAGTCTGTAATCTGTAACTAACGCAAACTTCTGAACTCCAAAAAATCAGAAAAAATAGGAAGACCTAGGAAATTTGTTTATTGATCAGCAGCAATTGGAATCACTATTTTATCACGTTCTGGTGATTTTAACAATTATTTCGTGAACAGAAAGTTTCTGAAATTACAGCAAGATCAAATAACTATCATCCAAGAAGATCCTATAGGTTTAACTTGGCACAAACACTAATTAAAACATAAAACCACATCTAAACAGAAGGTAGATGGATTATTTATTCCTAAACAGAAACAAAAACAAAAAACTAAAATAAAATTGGGTTGCCTCCCAACAAGCGCTATCGCTTAACGCCCCTAGCTAGGCATAAAAGCAAGGATAGATCTAGGTATTGCCATCTTGGTAGGCAATCCATAAGTGGCTCTCATGATAGATTCATATGGTAATTTTATTTTCTTTCTAGGAAGTTCCATGCCCTCTTTAATGGAAATTGAATCTAATATTCTTCCTTCATATCAATAATTGCACCAATCGTCTAAGGAAAGGTCTACCAAGAATAATAGAAGGATTGCAATCTATATCAAGAACGATAAATCTACGGGCACATAATTCTATTTGCAACAATAAGAACATCATTAATTCTTCCCATAGGTTTCTTAATAGTGGAACTGCAAGATGCAAGTTTAGAGCAATCATCAAAATCATGAAATCTAGCAAATCACACAAAGTTTTGGGAATAGTGGAAACACTAGCACCCAAATCACATAAAGCATAAAATTCATGATCCTTAATTTTAATTTTAATAGTTGGTTCCCACTCATCATAAAGTTTTCTAGGATAGAAACTTCCAACTCAAGTTTTTCTTCATAAGATTGCATCAAGGCATCAACGATATGTTTAGTAAACGCTTTATTTTGACTATAAGCATGAGGAGAATTTAGCACGGATTGCAACAAGGAAATACAATCAATTAAAGAGCAACTTTCATAATTAAATTCCTTGAAATCCAATATAGGGTTTAGCAACATCTAGGGTTTTATTCTTTTCAATCCCACTTTATCAATTTCATCATCAAGATCTAAAACTCCAATTT
This sequence comes from Aegilops longissima, assembly GCA_021605205.1. Taxonomy (NCBI): domain Eukaryota; kingdom Viridiplantae; phylum Streptophyta; class Magnoliopsida; order Poales; family Poaceae; genus Aegilops; species Aegilops longissima. Next base: position 11,099 of record JAHIAM010005572.1, on the reverse strand, counting down.
TTGGAATTTCTAGGTAAAGGTGGATCATATTCAGTTTCATCAAGATTCATATTGCAAAACAAAGATTTAATAGGGACACATCAATAAATTTTAGATCTTCATCTTGATTTTCATAGGAATTGGAAGAACACGCTTAATAAAGGCATCTTCTAGCACGCATCCTAGCGGTTCTTTCCTTGCACTCATCAATGGAAATTCTCACTTTGAGAGACTCATTGATATCATGCTTAGGAGGAATAGATCTAAGCTTTAAAGAATCAACATCAAGAGAAATTCTATCAACGCTCCTAGCCAATTCATCAACTTTAAGCACATATATTGATGAAAACATAATAGGTTCAGATCTGAAATCATGGCACTGGCCCTAGTGACAAGCATTAAGCATAGCAAAGTCATAGCAACATCAATCTCGTAACATAATGGATACTAGGATCAAACCCCAACAAAACTAACTCGACAATGATAGATCTCATCCAACCCATCACCGCCCAGCAAGCCTACGATGGAATTACTCACGCACGGTGGTGAGCATCATGAAATTGGTGATGGAGGATGGTTGATGATGACGACGGCATTTAATCCCTCTCCCGAGCCCCGAACGGACTCTAGATCAGCCCTCCCGAAGGTTTTAGGGCTTGGCGGCCTCCGTATCATAAAACGCGATGATTTCTTCTCCTTGATTTTTTTCTCCTCAAAGCAAATATATAGAGTTAGAGTTGGCGCCGAGGAGCTCAGGCCCACGAGGTAGGGGTTCGCCTGGGGGCGCCCCACCTCGTGGATGGGTGGGCCCCTGCTTCATCTTTGGCAAGGATTTTTATTATTTTAACTAGATGTTCCGGAGTTTCAGGTCATTCCGAGAACTTTTGTTTTTCACATAAAACAACATCATGGCAACTCAGCTGAAAATCACACCCGGTTAGTTCCATTCAAATCATGTAAGTTAGAGTCCAAAACAAGGGCAAAAGTGTTTGGAAAAGTAGATACGATGGAGGCATACCAAACATTCTGATCATTTTGTGCAGTTCCACTAAAATAGAGATGAGCGCCCTTTCCAAAGATATTAAGTGTGATTATGATAATAGAGGACTGCCGATGAAACAATAAACACACAAATAGAAGCCGGTCACCTTTGTAGTCTCTCTTAAGACTAACTACTTGGAGAAGATTAGGCTCGAGTTGGATGAGGAGGATAGAGCAAAACCAATCTCCTCTCGCGTCACAATGAATGTAGAGACGCTGTTGTGATGATTTTGGCGTAATGCACAAAACACTCTTAAGAAAAAATTGATTTGTGCAGTTCACCAAAAGATCGCAATAGCAACAAGGTGAAATGGATAGCCCTGTTTGCAAAAAAGAGGTAGAAAGGAAACAATTACTGCCAATAACGTTGATGGCACATGCGACGAACAAAAAGCATATTCCTTGTCCTAAGGGAAGATGACAACACGATTGTGTTTGTTCAAACGTGTGAGGACGAGATTGCAATATGGAAAGTACGCCGGAAGCTACGCTTTGGGCAAAGAACTATGGAAGATCCACATGCAGCGACGGGAAGACGGGCAAGGAGCAAGGCCGAGGGGATACATGGAGCTCTCGATGTAACTAGGTCACGGCGGCGGCGGAATTCGCCCATATTGCGGCAGCGAGCGTGGCGAGGCCCTACCACGGAGCATGGTCGAGAGAACGTGTACCGCAGATCGGGACGTCGCTCGCACCGCCGAACGGAGAAACGATGCACGCCCACCCTTTCGCCGGTGGACGGATGCGCCGGATCTGACCAACAAAGAGAGAGAGAGAGGCCACCGCAGCCTTGTGTGAGATACCGAAGAGAGACAAACCAAAAGGCATGGCTCCATTGTATATAGTGGAGCGGACTACCTTTTTCTCCATAAAATGGTTTTATATTCTATGTACGTGCCATTGAGCGATATAACTTTATTTAAAAATAACGCGCCAACGCATCAAGTCAAACTTTGTTTCTGCACGCGGGTACACTAATTGTAGGTAAACAACCGCTACACATCGCTCAAATTAGCACGGGCTGCCATTTCGACAGAAATGAGCTCCACCGACGGCGGTGTGGCTGGGGACGCGTGAGTACGCGCATGCACCTATTCTTCTTGTATACGACACCACCTATGTGGGGTTGTGTGAGAGGATACAAACGAGAGAGATATAGTGTGGGTTCGTGAGAGTTTTTTCTTGGGGGAGGGGGTCAATCAAAAATGTAACATATGCAATGTGTGTGGAATAGAGTCCTGATATATCATATATATAGAGGGGCATCCACAGAAGAGAGTGGAGGTATCATCGGCTTGAGGTGTCCATAGAATCAAGAGAGGGATGTGTGTGTGTGATGCGATCGATAAAGAGTGCCATCGAATTGTGTGTGCCCACGCCAAAGATATAGAGTGGCTAGCCTACTGGAACGTGAGAGGGACAAGTGCAGTTTGTCTCTGGCATGGGTACCTACCACAGCCGACCATCGGGGTGGTGGGGGAGGAGGCCTAATTAACTATAGAGGTACAATGGCTGGTATATGTGTGAGGAGGAGAGAGGCCTGCCTCATGTATTAAGGGAGATCGATCTACCTCATGTATTAAGGAGATCAATCGCATCCATGCATATGTGTAGGAGAGGAATAAGGTTGGGAGAGAGACGAGCTAGAGTGTTGGAGGTGGTAGGAGTTGCTTCTAACAAATGGTGGGATAGGCTTGCTAGACAACCGAGGGCACGCCTGCAATATCAATAAGAGAGGGATGGCTGCCTGCTATGCACGTGCAGGCAGAGATGGGTCAGGAGGCATGCACTGAATGATGAGGGGGGCGATATGGATGTAGAGGCACATAACTACATAGGAAGAACAATCGCCTTTGTCGAGAAAGGAGAGATAATTGTGAGGTATGCCGATCGATGGGGGAATAGTAAAGTCACCTAGGTATATGGTGGGAGATTGATCTATACATGCATGTGTGTTAGAAGCAAATGAGGCACGGGAGAAGGATAGAGAGAGGGATGCATCTAGGAGGTGGTGGAGAGTCATACTATATCGAGGGGAGAAGGAAGTAGTATGAGATGGATGAAAGAGGGTGGGAGTGAGGCATGGACGGTGATAAGAGAAGAGGGAAGCTTGTGTTTTGTGCTAGGCACACCTGGCTAGAGAGCATATCGATCGATGTGTGCCGTGAAAGAAGGAGCTGGGGCCTACACACACCGTGGGTGAACGACCTAAAGTGAAAAGAAGAATTTGCGATGGAGCTAGAGAATGCTGAGGAGGGTTAAAGGGATGCAGGCCTACATGCACGAGAGAAAGTTAGTGCTAGCTAGCTACAAAGATAAGAGGATTGTGTGAGTGAAAAGACAAATAGAGATCATGCTTCATTATAAAAAGCAAATTCAGATATTTGAAGAATTTATCATAGTGTTCTAAATCGACATGTGTGAATATATATAACGTGATACACATGGTGTGGTTATGAACATGTTATACTACATATAATATATTTTATCTCTACTCTTATTAAAAAAGGAGTTGTTGATGATTGTGCCATCCTGCAATATAGGTCGTCCGATTTATATCTGACGGATAGGAAGGAAAGTATGGCAATTTTGAAAAAGATACCCACACCCCTCTCCATATTTGTAATTAGGCCTCCCTTGATCATGTTGATGTTCGGGAACGATGGGCATCTTGCTAGTACTACGATAACATATAGAACATTGATCCTAACTTGGGCTAATGTGTGGCTTTTGCAGCTCAGTCTAAATACTTGTCATAATGTAGGGCGGGCACTATACTATGTATGATAAACACGGTGTAACGATGGAACATGGTTTAGATTATGAATATATAATTAGTACATCAAATGTACTATTATTTGGAATCAACATCAAGTGTATTCAAAAATAGAATTCGAGTTCATGTAGTACACATAGTTCATATCTATCTCTATAGTAATCATGTGGTGTGTTATTAAGGTAATACACTAATGATGGTTGAAGTTGGCAATAATCATGATTGTAGATTTGTTATTGAAATAGAGAAACAAATTCAAATTCAGTTCGAAGTTGCAAGGTAGTATAGACATTTGGAATGCACTAAAATGTTGGTATGAGTAGGTTACATGCATTACAGCAAGTTAAAAATTTAATTGGACATAACATGAATTCATACTACCGAATAGCATTTAATTGCACTAAATTGTTGGTACGAGTAGCTTTAAATAGCATTTTTATAGTAAAACGGGCAAGACTCTCTTTGTGTGGTGTGAATAGTTTTATTTTTTGTTTTCTTTTGGTTCAAGGAAGTGCTAATTGATTTGGTACGCATAAGTACAATATTACACGTTAGGATTGTCCCTAAAATTCAACCCGTGCCTTGTTATATCCCAAAATTCAGATATCATGCTCCCAAACTGGTGCCTTCACAACCCGCGCTTGCTATCCCGAAATTACAACACGCAAAACTCCTCCACTGCCAAATCCCGACACGTGAAATTCTTCTAACCCTGAGCCGAAGGGCCGCTTAGTTCAAATCGGTGGTACTTTTGTAACACACCCTACATTTTGGACAAGCGTGTCCCTAAGTCAGGTTCACCCTCCCATCGCCTCCTTTTGCCATTCAAATCCTGTGCCGCCATAACCTCTCCGCCCACAACTAAACCCCACCTCCTCCGTCTCGCCACCACCGCTGCTCACGAGCCTCTTCCCCGACGACATCGCCCATCGCAATAGCTCGACGCCCTCGCCCACCTCACCGATGAGGATCCATCGTCCATCTTGTTGTCCCGCCGTTCAACCACCCCGCCTCCACCTCCGAGGAGCTGTCCGACGATCGCTTCGCCTATCACGGCTGCTCCATCCCCATAGCGCCGCTTTAACCTGCTCCATCGAACCGCAACATCCTCATCGACTTCCTGACGGCCGAGGCCTACTCGGCGCCACCAAAGAGGTTGTACACTCATCGATCGCATCTTCTCCTTAGCTCAACCTCCCGCGCCGACGGTGCTCCATCCCGCACCCCATGGAGCGGCTACCTTGAAGCCGGGCTGGTGACATCTCCACGCCGTCTCCCATAGTGCGAGGCTCTTCGGGCGGTGGCGCCCATACCAGCCGGATCTGTTGTTGCCCGCTCGCCGCCGCGCAGTTGCTGCCGCTGCTCGCCGATCGCCGTCACTAACTGCTGCTGCTGCTGCTCACTGACGCCACCAGCTGCTGCTGCTCCAGCCTCGCCGCGCCAAGGCCGCTGCTGCTCCCACACGCCTCCCGCTGCTCTGCCGATTTAGCACTTCAACATGAATCAACTTTTGGGTCACGATTGGGGGGGGGGCTCACTGAGTTAAGGAAGAACCACCGCAGGGATGGGGTCACTGGAGAGGTCACCCCACTATCTATCTTAGGGTTCAGGGTGGGGGCGGGGGCCTATAGGGCTGGCGGCGCAGCGGACCCAGGTGGGAGTTGTTTGCAGGTGCTACTCTGAGCATCAGTGGATTTCCTTGAAGAGGAAAGGTGATGCAGAAGTAGAGTAAGTATTTCCCGTTTTTGAGAACCAAGGTATCAATCCAAGAGGAGGCTATGAAAGAGTCCCTCGACTCTACACAAAACAATATTTTTGGTATTTTCGATATAAAGATGCAAAGTAAAATAAAAGGTAAAGTAAAAAGCAAAGCAATAATAAAGTGATGAAGATTGATATGATGAGAATAGACCCGGGGCCATAGATTTCACTAGTGGCTTCTCTCAAGAGCATAAGTATTTTACTTGGGTGAACAAATTACTGTTGAGCAATTGATGAATTGAGCATAGTTATGAGAATATCTAGGTATGATCATGTATATAGGCATCACGTCCGAGACAAGTAGACCATTCTTCCTGCATCTACTACTATTACTCCACTCATCGACCGCTATCCAGATGCATCTAGAGTATTAAGTTCAAGAAAACAGAGTAACACCTTAAGTAAGATGACATGATATAGAGGAATAAATTAATGCAATATGATAAATACCCCATCTTGTTATCCTCGATGGCAACAATACATACGTGCCTTGCTGCCCTATCGCACGGGAAAGGACACCCGAGATTGAACCCAAAGCTAAGCCCTTCTCACGTTGCAAGAAAACCAATCTAGTAGGCCAAACCAAACTAATAATTCAAGAGACTTGCAAAGATAACCAATCATACATAAAATAATTCACAGAAGATTCAAATATTGTTCATAGATAATCTTGATCATAAACCCACAATTCATTGGTCTCAACAAAACACCGCAAAAAGAAGATTACATCGAATAGATCTCCACGAGAGAGGGGAGAACATTGTATTGAGATCCAAAAGAGAGAAGAAGCCATCTAGCTACTAACTATGGACCCGAAGGTCTGAGGTAAACTACTCACACTTCACGGAGGGGCTATGGTGATGATGTAGAAGCCCTCCGTGGTGGATTCCCTTCCGGGAGCTCGAATAGGCCCCAAGATGGGATCTCGTGGGTACGAAGGTTGCGGCGTGGAATTAGGTTTTTGGCCCGATCTGATTGTTTGGGGTACGAGGTATATAGGAGGAAGGAGTACGTCGATGGAGCCGAGGGGCCCACGAGGCAGGGGCACCTCCACCTCGTGACCGCCTCTTCTTTCTTGACAGAGGGTCCAAGTCTCCTGATCATATCTCGATGAGAAAATCACGTCCCAAAGGTTTCATTCCGCTTTGGACTCGTTGATATTCCATTTCTTCAAACACTGAAATAGGCAAAAACAGAAATCTGGCCTCCGTTAATAGGTTAGTCCCAAAAGTAATATAAAAGTGGAAAATAAAGCCCAATATGGTCCAAAACAGTAGATAATATAGCATGGAGCAATAAAATTATAGATACGTTGAGATGTATCGCATCACCAAGCTTAATTCTTGCTCGCCCTCTAGTAGGTAAATGATAAAAGAGAATTTTTGATGCGAGTGCTACTTGGCATAATTTCAATGTAAATCTTCTTAATTGTGGTACGAATATTCAGATCCGAAAGTTTCAAGACAAAAGTTCATATTGACATAAAAAATAATAATACTTCAAGCATACTAACAAAGCAATTATGTCTTCTCAAAATAACATGGCCTTAGAAATTTATCCCTACAAAATCATATAGTCTGGCTATGCTCTATCTTCACCACACAAAGTATTTAAATCATGCACAACCCCGATGACAAGCCAAGCAATTGTTTCATACTTTTTGACATTTTCAAAACCTTTTTGATCTTCACGCAATACATGAGCGTGAGCCATGGATGTAGCACTATATGTGGAATAGAATGGTGGTTGTGGAGAAGACAAAAAGAGGGAAGATAGTCTCACATCAACTAGGCGATCAACGGGCTATGGAGATGCCCATCAATAGATATCAATGTGAGGGAGGGGATTGCCATGCAATGGATGCACTAGAGCTATAAGTATATGAAAGCTCAATAAAAGAAACTAAGTGGGTGTGCATGCAACTCGCTTGCTCACGAAGACCTATGGCAATTTGAGGAAGCCCATCATTGGAATATACAAGCCAAGTTCTATAATGAAAAATTCCACTAGTATATGAAAGTGACAAATGAGAGACTCTCTATCATGAAGATCATGGTGCTACTTTGAAGCACAAGTGTGGTAAAAGGATAGTAACATTGTCCCTTCTTTCTTTTTCTCTCATTTTTTATTTGGGCCTTTTCTCCTTTTTGGCCTCTTTTTTCTCTCTTTTTCGTCCGGAGTCTCATCCCGACTTCAGGGGAATCATAGTCTCCATCATCCTTTCCTCACTTGGGACAATGCTCTAAAAATGATGATCATCACACTTTTATTTTTCTTACAACTCAACAATTACAACTCGATACTTAGAACAAAATATGACTCTATATGAATGCCTCCGATGTGTATCGATATGCAATGAATCAAGAGTGACATGTATGAAAGAATTATGAATGGTGGCTTTGCCACAAATACAATGTCAACTACATGATCATGCTAGCAATATGACAATGATGGAGTGTGTCATAATAAACGGAACGGTGGAAAGTTGCATGGCAATATATCTCGAATGGCTATGGAAATGCCATGATAGGTAGGTATGGTGGCTGTTTTGAGGAAGGTATATGGTGGGTGTATGATACCGCTAAAAGTAAAAGGTATTAGAGAGGCTAGCAATGGTGGAAGGATGGAAAATGCGATAATCCATGGACTCAACATTAGTCATAAAGAACTCATATACTTATTGCAAAAATCTAGAAGTTATCAAAGCAAAATATTACGGCATGCTCCTTGGGGGATAGATTGGTAGGAAAAGACCATCGCCATCCCCGACCGCCACTCATAAGGAAGACAATCAATAAATAAATCATGCTCGACTTCATCACATAACGGTTCACCATAATGCATGCTACGGAATCACAAACTTTAACACAAGTATTTCTCAAATTCACAACTACTAAACTAGCATGACTCTAATATAACCATCTTCATATCTCAAAACAATTATCAAGCATCAAACTTTTCTTAGTATTCAACGCACTCAAAAGAAAGTTTTACAAATCTTGAATACCAAGCATATTATTATTATTAGCAAATTACCATGCTGTTTTGTAGGACTCTCAAAATAATCTAAGTGAAGCATGAGAGATCAATAGTTTCTATAAAACAAAACCACCACCGTGCTCTAAAATATATAAGTGAAGCACTAGAGCAAAACTATAAAGCTCAAAAGATATAAGTGAAGCACTAGAGCAAAACTATATAGCTCAAAAGATATAAGTGAAGCATAGAGTATTCTATCAAATTCCAATTCATGTATGGCTCTCTCAAAAGGTGTGTACAGCAAGGATGATTGTGGTAAACTAAAAGCAAAGACTCAAATCATACAAGACGCTCCAAGCAAAACACATATCATGTGGTGAATAAAATATAGCTCCAAGTAAAATTACCGATGGAAGTAAATCAAAGAGGGGTTGCCTTCTGGGCATCCCCAAGCTTTGAATTTTGGTGTCCTTGATTATCTTGGGGTGCCATGGGCATCCCCAAGCTTAGGCTCTTCCACTCCTTGTTCCATAATCCATCAAAAGATTTCACCCAAAACTTGAAAACTTCACAACACAAAACTCAACAGAAATCTCGTGAGCTCGCTATTAAAGAAAATAAAAGACCACTTCAAGGTACTGTAATGAACTCATTCTTTATTTATATTGGTGTTAAACCTACTGTATTTCAACTCTTATGGATTATAAACTATTTTACTAGCCATAGATTCATCAAAATAAGCAAACAACACACTAAAAACAGAATCTGTCAAAACAGAACAGTCTGTAGTAATATGTAACTAACACAAACTTATGAAAATCCAAAAATCAGAAAAAATAGGACGACCTAGTAAATTGGTTTATTGATCAGCAGCAATTGGAATCACTATTTTATCATATTCTGGTGATTTTAACAATTATTTTCGTGAACAGAAAGTTTCTGGAAATTACAGCAAGATCAAATAACTATCATCCAAGAAGATCATATAGGTTTAACTTGGCACAAACACTAATTAAAAGATAAAACCACATCTAAACAGAAGGTAGATGGATTATTTATTCCTAAACAGAAACAAAAACAAAAAACTAAAATAAAATTGGGTTGCCTCCCAACAAGCGCTATCGCTTAACGCCCTAGCTAGGCATAAAAGCAAGGATAGATCTAGGTATTGCCATCTTTGGTAGGCAATCCATAAGTGGTTCTCATGATAGATTCATATTGTAATCTAATTTTCTTTCTAGGAAGTGTTCCATGCCCTTCTTTAATGGAAATTGAATCTAATATTCTTCCTTCATATCAATAATTGCACCAATCGCTCTAAGGAAAGGTCTACCAAGAATAATAGGGCAAGAAGGATTGCAATCTATATCAAGAACGATAAAATCTACGGGCACATTATTCCTATTTGCAACAATAAGAACATCATTAATTCTTCCCATATGTTTTTAATAGTAGAATCCGCAAGGTGCAAGTTTAGAGAGCAATCATCAAAATCATGAAATCTAGCAAATCGCACAAAGTTTTGGGAATAGTGGAAAGACTAGCACCCAAATCACATAAAGCATAAAATTCATAATCCTTAATATTAATTTTAATAGTTGGTTCCCACTCATCATAAAGTTTGCTAGGGATAGAAACTTCCAACTCAAGTTTTCTTCATAAGATTGAATCAAGGCATCAACGATATGTTTAGTAAACGATTATTTTGACTATAAGCATGAGGAGAATTTAGCACGGATTGCAACAAGTAAATACAATCAATTAAAGAGCAACTTCCATAGTTAAATTCCTTGAAATCCAATATAGTGGGTCTAGCAACATCTAGGGTTTTATTCTTTTCAATCCCACTTTTATCAATTTCATCATCAAGATCTAAAACTCCAATTTTTGGGACGCCTTCTAGGTAAGGGTGGATCATATTCAGTTTAATCAAGATTCATATTGCAAAACAAAGATTTAATAGGGGACACATCAATAAATTTTAGATCTTCATCTTGATTTTCATAGGAATTGGAAGAACACGCTTAATAAAGGCATCTTTCGAGCACGCATCCTAGCGGTTCTTTCCTTCACTCATCAATGGAAATTCTCATGGCTTTGAGAGACTCATTGGTATCATTTTAGGAGGAATAGATCTAAGCTTTAAAGAATCAACATCAAGAGAATTCTATCAACGCCCTAGCCAATTCATCAACTTTAAGCAATTTTCTTCAAGCAAAGCATTAAAATTTTTTTGAAATTCATGAACCTTTAACACTAGTCTCAAATTCAGAAGGCCTTATTAAAATTTCCATAAGAGTTGTTGTAGGAATTTCCATAATTATTAGAAGGATTACTAGGATAAGGCCTAGGATTAAAATTCTCTATACATTGTTACCAATATTATTCCTAAACAAAATTCACATCCATAGATTCATTATTATTCTCAATCAAAGTAGACAAAGGCATATCATTAGGACAAGAAACACTTTAGTAAAATAATTTCATGTTCATCCATCTTTCCACCAAAACATTAATTTTTCTATCGCATGCACTTTTTATTAGTAGATCTTTCAAAGCCATT
>JAHIAM010005571.1:0-28205 GCA_021605205.1 Aegilops longissima | reverse complement strand
CCCTATACTCCTCGCAAATGGCGCCGTGGAGCGCAAGAACAGAACTCTTGTTGAGATGGCTCAGACTATGCTTGATGAATACAAAACGCTCGTCGTTTTTGGATTGATGCAATTGATACCGCGTGCCACATCATCAACAGAGTATATCTTCACAAATTCTTCAAGAAGACTGCCTATGAACTCCTCAACGACAAGAAACCCAATGTGAGTTATTTCAAAGTCTTCGTGCTAAATGTGGATTAGAGATCCTCATCACAATGCTAAATTTGCACCGAAAGCACATGAAGGTTTTATGCTTGGTTATGGAAAGGACTCAGACACCTATAGAGTCTTCAACATCGCTTCTTCACAAGATTGTTGAAACTTTAGATGTGCGGTTCGATGAAACTAATGGCTCGCAAAGAGAGCACCTACCTTCGTGATAGATGAACCAGCACCGAGGAATCTATCAAGTTCAAGGCAATCGAGGATGTAATTCCTCATCAAGAATCTGTCAAGAATTCATTCCAGATCGCAAGAACGCCGATGTGATGCACCAAGAAAATGGTGCTAAAGAAAATGCTGATCAAATTCTACCCATTTACAACCAGCCTCATCCTCGCTGCAAAAGAAGTAAAAGTTGACAAGATCATCGATGACATTGAAGCACCGTCCTCTCACACGCTCAAAAGCTTCACATTTATCTAACTTTGTGGGCACTATGCTTTTGTCTCTATCACAGAGCCCACTAAGGTAGATGAAGCATTTCGAGCCCGAGTGATTCGTGCAATGCAAGAAGAATTACATCAGTTCGAGCTCAACAATGTCTCGGAACCGTCAAACGTCCAGATCCTCGCAAGCATAATATCATTGGCACAAAGTGGATCTACCGCAACAAGCAAGATGAAAATGGCCTTGTGGTGAGGAATAGGCACGACTTGTAGCTCAAGGCTACACACAAAGAAGGAATTGATTTCATGAAACTTTTGCACTGCTAGACTTGAGGCTATTCGATATTACTTGCTTATGCTAACCATCATAATATCACTTTATATCAAATGGATGTGAAAAGTGCATTCCTCAATGGTAAGCTTGAGGAAGAAGTATATGTTGCTCAACCCCTGTGTTTTGAAGATCCAAAGAATCCTCACAAAGTCTTCAGACTCAACAAGGCCCTCTATGGTCTCAAACATGCCTCTACGGCGTGGTATGATACATTGAAGGAATTCTTCAGAAGAATGGCTTCACACCCGTTCACTCAACCTACTCTCTTTACTAAATCATATGATGGTGAACTGTTTGTGTGCCAAATATATGTTGATGATATTATCTTTGGTTGTACTCGACCAACGTTATAGTGATGAATTTGCCTATATGATGAGTGAAGAATATCAAATGTCTATGATGGGAGAATTGAAATTCTTCTTAGGTCTTCAAATTCCAACAACACAATGGCATATTCATATCTCAGAGAAATACCTCAAAGATGTTCAAGAAATTCGCATGCAAGATTGCAAAGGCGCTAAAATTCCTATGCCCACAAATGGCCATCTATGCAATCCGATGAAAATGGTATTGACTTCGATCACAAGGTATACCGCCCATGATTGGTTCTCTATTGTACTTATGTGCATCTAGGCCAGATATAATGCTTAGTGTTTGCATGTGTGCCCGATTTCAAGCTACACCAAGGAATCACACCATAAGGTCAGAAGCATATTCTTCGATATCTAGCTCACACACCAACACTAGGATTATGGTACCCCAAGGGCTCTACTTTGATCTCATTGATATTCTGACTCGACTATGTCAGTGATCGTGGACCGTAAGTCAACATCTGGTACTTGTCATTTCTCGACGATCTTTTGGTCTCTTGGTCCTCAAGAAACAGTAATCATGATCATCGCTTCATCATGGAAGTTGAGTACATTGCTGCTGGCTCTTGTTGTGCTCAATTGTGTGGATGAAGCAAACCTCAAGGACTACGCATCAACGTGAAGAATGTGCCTCTACTATGACAATGAGAGTGCCATCAAGATTGCTCACAACCCAGCTCAGCACTCAAGACAAAGCACATTCAGATTCTTCATCATTTTCTTCGTGATCATGTGTTGAAGGGCTTACATCTCCATCGAGCATGTGAAGACTCAAGAACAGCTAGCGATATCTTCACAAAGCCCTTGGATGAGAAGAGATTTAGCAAGTTATGTGTGAGCTAAATATCTTAGAATCTTCGAATGTTCTTTGAAAAGGACACACATCCCGACACTTATGCAAAATTGATGACTTAGATGTGCAACACATGAAGAAACGCTTTTCTTCAATCAATGAAGAATAACACTCTAAGTGTGAAGAAATTAATGAAGAATTTGATTCTCGTAACCCTACGACAATTGTACGCCGTGTCTGAAATCATCATTCTTATACGGTGGGTCACGCCACCACCAAAATTGAAAATCTTCAATTTGAGTTTTTCCTTAGTTTTGAAATTCTTCGCTTTTCAAATTCTTCAACTTTGCAAAATCTTCACTGCTTCCGCTGTCTTTCTTCATATATATATATATATATATATATATGGGTTTATGTCCTCTACAGATTCACTTATGGCTATTTTTTCAAGTTACTTTTTCTCGCTAAGTGAATGTGATCGGACCCTTCCCCTATGCTATACTCAACCCAATCTATTCACAAATTCTTCATGTGCTCTATTTGAAACTCGCTCAAAATCTTCACTGTGTCCTTGTCACCAAGAAATTGCGAACGGAACTTTTAACTTATCTTATCCAAATTTTTGGCTTTGCCGCTCAAACCGCTCCGCATCCCACGATAAACTTATCTATTCACCCACGATCTAACACAATCTCCACTTTTCAAGACGTAAGTGACACATGTCAAGTTTAATGAGAAGGGTCAGGCACGCTCGTTCAAAATCTTCGTAACAGTTTTTCACCGTGGCTATATATACCCCTCTCCCTTCCTCACTTCCTTTACTCTCCTCGACCGCTTCTCTCGCCGAGCTTCAAACCCTAGCGCCATTGCCACTCCATCGTCACGGTGAGGAAGAGCTTCACCGCTCAACTCGTCGCCGTCAGATTCACTACCGACCACGGAAATCTTCACTCCGGCCGCCAGAGCTGTCTTCCTCCGCCGAGTTAGGGCGTGAAGATCTAACCGATTTAACTTCCCATCTGTTCTTCTCAGCTCGTCGTGTTCTTCACCGGGTAATTAAAAGTTACTTTTATTACTCGCTTTGATTCTCAAACCTTCCCGAAAATCTTCAAAGGTGTTTATTCTTCAAATCTTCACACATATGAACACCTCAAACAAAATATGCTCTTGATTCGCTTTCTAAGCAATGATTTTCTTCAAGATTCCTCAATTGTGTGGATCCTCGATCTATACAACTCGAACCTAAGACAAAGATCGCTAGTGAAATTCTTCAAGGCTCATCTCGTCAAATTCCTCAAACTAGTTCTTTTGAAAACCTTCGAGAACGATATGACCTCTCCAAATTCCTCGCAACTATACTCGCTCATGTACTCATGTCCGCTGCTGAATCACTAGGTTCTCATCAACTTAACTCATTTGCAGATTCTCGAAGAAAAGTTGCATACTTCTTCAGAGAATTCGATTGTTCAAATTCCTCACCAAGAATATGGCGTATGAAAGAAGCCACGTAAAGGAGGAAAGAGGCTTGAGGTCATGATCGCTTGAGATTCCCGAGAATCTATGCTGATTATTGCACACAAATTCTCGATGAAGCCGAAGTTCGCAAAGAAAATAAAAATCAGCGCAGGTGCGATTCAAAGGATTGAAAGGAGATGGGCAAGGGAATGGAGGAGTACAGATATGTTACTCCAAAGTACATGAAGAAATTCGCCTCAATCCTCCATGCCCAAGAGCTCCATTGACACCGGTCAAGAAGTCGACCCCACCAAAGATCAAGCTGTGGGAGGACTTTCCTCAAGAATGGGCCAAGCGCCAAGCCAAATTGGCAAGACAAGCCAACGAGGCAAAGGAGGAAATTTAATGAGGACTCGCCATCGTCACCGCCATCGAGGCCTCCGCTGCCAAGAAAGTCTATGGCAAAGAAGCCCGACACAAGCCAAGTGCTTCACCAACAAAGGCTCCTCACGGCCAAGTTCTCACCGTGCCCTCACGGCCAATTCCTCATGCTGCTCCTGCTCCTCCCAAGTCCTCAAGAGTCCTACAAAGTCCTCAAGAGTTCCGACAAAGTCCTCAAGACTGCAGATCCGCCACGTACAAAGGACTGCAGTATCTCCATTGCCTCCGTGTCTCAAAGAAGTTCCTCACCGCACCAAATTCTTCATCCGCCCTAACTCACAAGACTAAGGCCACAATGGACGAGGTCCTCGCCAAGTCCTAAGAAGAAACAGGTCGCCCCAAGAGCCACCAAGATGATGAGGCTGATGATGATGAACTTACGGAAATCATCGAGACCGACAAGAAAGGGTCATAGAGCCAAAGGCACACTGTGTTATCGCTGTGGATCCAAGAGCGATCCTAGACTACATTGATCTCTCGCACAAGGACCCAAACACTCCTATGCCTCGACTTCGTTGACACCTGGCCAAAGTCACATGTCGACTCATTTCATCCAAGAGGAGAAATGGAAATTTGATACGGCAGAGAGATCAAGAAATCGCAGACGTAAAAGAGAAACTGCTTGAAGAAAACGTTGTCAAGATGACAACTCAAGAACTTATCAAGATGCAGTCGACATCAAAGCCTCAAATACAAATTTGACTCTATTATGCTGATTGGCAAGGAGCCAAAGTCGATTCGCCAACCTCGACGAAGAAGTTCACCAATGTTGTAGCCCCAACGCAACAAGAAATTCTCGATCGAGCCTCAAAGCCGATCGAAGAACATGCCAAGACCACTGATGAAGTTCAAAGTCGTCAAGACAATGCTAGTTCTAGCGAACGTTTTTCACCGTATATATATACCCCTCTCCCTTCCTCACTCCTTTACTCCCGACCGCTCTCTCTCTCTCGCCGAGCTTCAAACCTCCTAGCGCCTACCGCTACTCCATCTTCACGGTGAGGAAGAGCTTCACCGCCGACTCGTCATTGGTCAGATTTCGCAAGCCGACCATGAAATCTTCACTCCGCCGTAGCAGAGCTGTCTTCCTCCGCCGAGTTAGGGCGTGAGATCCGAATCGATTTAACTTCTAATCTACACTTCAGCTCATCGTGTCCTTCGTTTCGGGTAATTAAAAGTTACTTTATTACCGCTGATTCTCAAACCTTCCCGAAAATCTTCAAAGGTGTTTATTCTTCAAATCTTCACACATATGAACACCTCAAACGTTATGCTCTTGATTCGCTTTCTAAGCAATGATTTTTCTTCAAGATTCCTCAATTGTGTGGATCTCGATCTATACAACTCGAACCTAAGACAAA
Organism: Aegilops longissima; assembly: GCA_021605205.1. Taxonomy (NCBI): domain Eukaryota; kingdom Viridiplantae; phylum Streptophyta; class Magnoliopsida; order Poales; family Poaceae; genus Aegilops; species Aegilops longissima. Next base: position 22,800 of record JAHIAM010005571.1, on the reverse strand, counting down.
GATCGCTTTAGTGAAATTCTTCAAGGCTCATCCGTCAAATTCCTCAAACTAGTTCTTTTGAAAACCTTCCGAGAACGCATATGACCTCTCCAAATTCCTCAGAATTCATACTGCTCATTGTGTACTCATGTCCGCCGCCGAATCACTAGGTTCTCATCAACTTAACTCATTTGCAGATTCCTCGAAGAAAGTTGCATACTTCTTCAGAGAATTCGATTGTTCAAATTCCTCACCAAGAATATGGCGTAAGGAAAGAAGCCACGTAAAGGAGGAAAGAGGCCCGAGGTCATGACCGCTTTCGAGATACCGAGGACATATACCCGACTATTGCACACCGATGAAGCCAAGTTCGAAAGGAAAATAAAAATCAGCGCAAGGTGCGATTCAGAGGATTGAAAGGAGATGGGCAAGGGAATGGAGGGAGTACAGATATGTTACTCCAAAGTACATGAAGAAATTCGACCGAATCCTCCATGCCCAAGAGCTCCATTGGCACTGCCAAGAAGTCCGACCCCACCAAAGATCAAGCATGGTGAGGACTTTCCAAGAATGGGCCAAGCGCCAAGCTGTTGGCAGACAAGCCAAAGAAGCAGTGAGGAAATTCAATGAAGACTATAAGCATCGCCGCACCGAGGCCCCTGCTCAGCCTAGAAGATCAATGGCAAAGAAGCCACAGACAAGCCAAGTGTTTCACCAACAAGCGTCCCTCACGGCCAAAATCCTCAAGAATGCCCCCACAACCAGAATCTTCAATGCCCTCACGGCCAGCCTCATGCTGCTCCCCTGCGCCTCCCAAATCCTCAGCCCTACAAAGTCCTCAAGCAGCTCCTCCAAAGTCCTCAAAGACTGTGGCATCCGCCACGTACAAAGGACTCGCAGTATCTCAATTGCCTCTCGTGTCTCAAAGAAGTTCTCCTGGCCATACCAAATTCTTCATCCGCCCAACTCTCAAGACTAAGGCAACAAATGGACGAGGTCCTCGCCAAGTCCCAAGAAGAAACAGTCGCTTTCCAAGTGCCACCAAGATGATGAGGCTGATGATGATGAACTTATGAAATCATCGATATAGGCAAGAAAGGGTCAAGAGCCAAAGGCACACCAGGTTGCTTCTCGTTGGATCAAGAGCGATCCGGACTACATTGATCTCTCGCACAAGGACCCAAACACACCTATGCTCGATTAATTTGACTCCCGCCAAAGTCACATGCTAATTCATTTCATCCAAGAGGAGAAATGGAAATATGATAGGGCCGAGAGATCAAGAAATCGCAGAGATGTAAAAGAGAAACTGCTGAAGAAAATGTTGTCAAGATGACAATCAAGAACTTGTCAAGATGCAGTGACATCAAAGCCCTCAAATGACAAATTTGACTCATACTATGCCGACCGAAAGGAGCCAAAGTCGTTTGTGAAACCGACGAAGAAGTTCACAAATGTTGCAGCCCCAACGCAACAAGAAATTCCTCAAGTCAAGCTCGTCTCGCCACCGTCAAGAACACGCCAAGATCATGGATGATTTTCAGTCAAGACAATGCTAGTTCCAGGCTGATGTCTCCATTCCAGCCATCAAGAAATTGCCAGGCATCCACTAGTGGTGCGCCAAGAAACCGAAGAAGTCGTGGCAATCGACATCGGTGCCGCCAAGGAAATTCAACCAGATTCCTCACCTCCTCCTCACCACACCAACTCCAATCCTTCCATCCGTGATCCGATGTGAAGAAGACAAGGCTGCAGAGCGAGCTGCAAAGAAGAAAAGGAAAGCATCACCGCTTCAAATTCTTCAGCCCCAAGAAAATGAAGTTTATGACAAGCTGTCGGTGTACTTAGAGTAGGGTACCTTAGTACCCTCAACTGCACGGACAGTTGCAGCGCCACACACGGCTTCGGGCCGGCCCTGATGGCCGCTAAGATCCTCAATGCCCCTTGGAGCCATTCAAGAACAAAGTAGTAAGACCCCTGCAAGAGAAGCTTGCCGGAAGGCCACCCAGGCGCAGGAACGAGGCCCCGCAAGAGGAGCTTGCCGAAGGCTTGGCGGCGCCGAACCCCAAGCCGACAAGGTTCCCGCCAAGGCAAGGCGCTTTGCCGGGCGGGCGACCTCTTCATCTCCGCCCCAGCCACCCGCCAACGTGTCACCACGGGCTCTCCCGAGTACGCTGGTGTCGACGGCTGTGCAGCCAGCGGGAGTAGCGACAAACAATACCGACAAGCCACCATCGTGGCGGACGGAGGCGCACTTAACGGTCCCTCGTTAATCGTTTCGGGCGATCGAGACGGGCATTGATGACTCTTGTCCCTTGTCACGAGTTAGGTATAGGTTATCAGACACTGCATAAAGCGTGTACCAACCTAGGTTTTTACCATTGTGACCTTGTCTACTTGCACATGTGGTAGCCCTTGTGCCTATAAAAGGAGGCCCGAGGGCAACGAGAGGAGGTTCGATTCGCTGGGTTTCTAGTCTAGCTCCAGCTTAGTTCATCACACTCAAGCTAGGTCTTGTAGCCAGATTGCTCCCTAGCAAGAACACCAGATAATCCACAAAGCAGCAGTAGGAGTATTATCTCCTGAGAGCTCCGGCTGGGTAAAACCTCTCGCATGACGCCGACCCGCCTTTGTGCAGTCTCCGCCCTCCGAACCACAAAGGGACCCAGTCCCGAGGTGCTCGGGGCACGATCAGCTCTTCCCCGACATCTTTGGCGCGCTGTAGGGGGCGCCGAGGCTGTGTGAATCCGTCCGCGGTCGACTAGCAACTCCATCGACGCTTCGCCGACATGGCGCCAAGAAGAAGCCTTCGGCAGCAGCGAGCCGTCTGCTGTTAACCCACCACCACCGGAGCCATCAGTGGTGGGGAACGCCGCGGAGGGACCGCGCCGCCGAGAGAGCCCACGATGCCGCTGGGTCTAAGGACAACGCGCGAGGGCGCTGCCGTCCGATCTGCACCGGCCCATCGCAGGAGGCGCGGATGCAGCGCCATGATACCATGGCACCATACGATCTTTGGATCAAGGCTGCCGAGGATCTCGAGGCCTCGAGACCCGCATGCACCTCAAAGATGCCGCAGACGAGTGGGGTACGGTCGTCAAGCGGATGCTGCCCTCCTAACTTGGTTAGGAGTCCGAGCATATCCCGCTTCTTCGCCCGCAGACGCTTCTTGCCGCCAACCACACCGCGGAAGCCTTGGCGAGAGCTCGCCATTACTAGATTATTCCTCCGACGGCCGATAAGGCCGACGAGTGGAGGGCCACAATTCGTAGTCTCATCGGCTTCGCTTAACGGCGACGCCCCGCTGGCAACCGAAGCGCCAGAATCATGGCGAGGCGACAAGGCGCGAGCCGATGGCGACGAGACTTGCGGGGTGCGCCACCGTACACTCCTTCCCGGCGGCTAAGATCGCCGACCGCCGGATCCACCTCGACAGCGACTCCACAAGATCATCGGATCCGCGAGCTCGCCGCGACCAGCGCCAAGTTCTTCGAACGGCAAGAAGAGAACGCCAACCCGACGAGCGCCAAGAGAAGCGCCACACCAATCGACCAACGCGCCGGGCCCATCGTCGATATGCACGCGCCAAGGGAACCAGCGACTTTGTCAGACGCGGTGGGTTGCCCCGCTCACTCGTGAGCTGCGGCAGTCCGTGGTCCGACAAGAAAAACTTCAAACCAGACGTGCCGAGAAGTACGACGGCAGGACACACCCGCCGGAGTTCTCAAAGATCTACACCATCGCGGGTGCAAGCTGCGGGGACGAGACGACAAGATCCTCGCCAACTACTTCCCTTGGTGCTCAAGCCAAACGCCGATCTTGGCTCATGCACTTGCCGGATGGCTCTATTTCTTCTGGGCAGATTTGTGCCATCAGTTTGTTGGCGCCTTCACAGGCGGCCACAAGCCTCATGGCCAAGAAAGTGATCTCCACCTGCTTGCCCAGAAGGAGGGGGAGTCTCTCAAATTTATCCAGAGATTCAGTCGAGTGCACTATAACATCCCAGACGCCCACCCCGCTGCAAAGTGATTAGTGCATTCCATCGTAATGTGCAAAATCGCAGGATGAGGGAGGAGATGGCGATGCAAAGTGAAAGACGCCAACAGCTCTACGCCTGGCCGACAAGTGTGCACGCTACCGAAGAAGGAAGAAGGCTCCCAGAGAGAGTGTGGGAGCAGAGTCCCGACAAGGAGGGACCGCCTGCAAGGAATAGCCAAGGAACAACAGAGGAAGAAAACCAAGAAGTACTAGTTGTCGAAAGCAGTCCGCAAGGATGGTGCCGCCAACTGCCAAGGCCGGTGGCTCGCAAGGAGGTTGCCGCTGACACCGACCGCTAAGTCGTGGCGGCCACCGACAAGCCCGGCAGCTCCAACAAGCAAGATCAGAAAATTCACCGCACTAAGGGCCATGATCTCCAGAGCTGCAAGAAAGTCGAGCAGCTTGTTGAGCTACGTAAAGCTGAATACGAAGCGCGGGACAAGGAGAAAGCCCAAGAAGGTGCAGGTGCAGAAGTAAGAAGAGACCCGGTCGGGAGGACGCCAAGGCAAGGCCAGCAGCGGCAAGGAGACAGACCTCCCGTGGGCCGCGGAAAAGAAGAAGATGAAGATGAAGATGACGAGGACTATGAAGATGATGAAGCTGATGAGCAGGAGTTTCAAAAGGCAACGGAGGTCCTTTATGCCGACGGTGGTGCGGCCTCTCGATACCTCACACCGCCAACTCAAGCAATGGATGCGTGAGGTCAACGCAGCAGTAACCATCCATAGAGTCACGCAAACCTCTGGTGGTCCAGACGCCCATCATCTTTGACATTGAGGATCACCCCGATCGCATCATCAAGGGTCGGGTGTTTGCCGATGTTGGTCTCACCAACCATCCGCAACCTCAAGGTCACAAAGATGTTGGTTGACGGCGGGCCGCCTGAATTTGATCTCTCTCCACAGGCTCCGTAAACTTCAAATCCTCGACAACGAGCTCAAGAAACCGGTACTTTCCAAGGAATCAACCCAGAAGGAGCAAGCCCAAGGGGAAGATCACGCTGTTTGTAACCTTCGGCAGAGCTCAACTTCGAATCGAGAGGGTCACGCTCGACGTCGCCGATTTCCCATTGCCCTACAATGGCATACTTGACGTCCCGCACTCGCCAAGTTCATGGCCGCCTCACTATGCATACAACCTACTCAAGATGCCCGCCCGATAAGGTCATTTCTGTCCATGGCGACAAGAAAGATGCACTTATCTCAGCCGACAAGATTTACCGGATGCAGCAGCCATGACAGATAGCAAACCACTTACCGCTGAAGCTCCCGGGCGAAGAAGAAGACCACTGGTCCGCAAGAGCACTGCTGCTCACTCCGCAAGCGCACTCTCTTCGAGTGCTGCGCCACCGCCGAGGACGCACCATCGAGCTCCACCGCAAGTGCAACAAGACGATGACAGCTCCGCCAAAGACCAAGAAAGTGCCCGCCAAGGAGGACGGTGCTGGTGGTACCTTCACCATTAGTGCCACGCTTGATCCTAAATAGGAAGGCGAGCTCGCTGCTTTTCTCGGGCGAATGTCGATGTGTTTGCATGGCAACCATCCGACATCCCCGTGTTCCTGTGAAAGTAATTGAGCACCACCTAGCTGTCTGTCCTCACGCCGCCCGGCAAGCAAAGAGTTAGGAAGCAGCAAAGGAGCGCCAAGAGTTCATAGCAGAAGAAATCAAGAATTGGAAGCAGCAGGGCTTGTCGAGGAGTCCTCCACCCCACGTGGCTGGCCAATCCGTAGTGGTACGCAAGGCTAATGGGAAATGGAGACTTTGTATTGACTTCACAGATGTTAATAAAGCTTGTCCCAAGGACCCATTTCCCTTGCCGCCAGATCGACCAGATTGTTGACTCCACGGCTGGATGCGATCCGCTTTCATTTCTTGATGCATATTCAGGATATCATCGATCTTCATGGCGAAGAGGATGAAGAGAAACCGCATTCATCACACCATGTGGCACGATCGCTTTATACGGATGCCTTTCGTTTGAAGAATGCTGGTTCAACCTTTGCAAGGGTAGTCCATGATGCTTTTGGACCACAGATACACGTAAATGTAGAAGCTTCACATGGATGACATAGTGGTCAAGAGCAAGGACAGAGCGACTCTGATTCAGGATTTGATGAGACGCTTGCAAACCTGCGCAAGATCAACCTCAAGCTCAACCCCGAGAAGTGCGTGTTTGGAGTCCCTTCCGCAAGCTTCTCGGTTCTTTGTATCTCAAGGGAATTGAAGCCAATCCCGACAAGATCAAGGCCATTGAGCAGATCAAGCACCAAAGCGCCAAGGATGTCGAGGCTTGCCGGTTATGCGGCTGCTCTCAAAGAGGTTCATCTCTAAGTCTGCTGAGCGCTACCGCCGCTTTTTCAAGATTTTGAAAAGGCAGGTCCAATGAAATGGACTCAAGCGGAGGCTGCGCCCAGACTTGAAGAGATACTCGTCCTCCACTCCAATACTTGTCGCACCTAAACCACAAGAGAAGTTGTTGCTGTATATAGCGGCTACCAATCAAGTGGTTAGTGCTGCGTTAGTAGCGGAGAGGGAGGCGGATGATGAGCCGGCAACCGAGGCAAAAGGCCCAGCGACAAGCGGGGCTTCACCACAAGCTCCGGTCCCGATAACGACGGATCAGCGCAGGTTGCGATAAGATACGGAAGAAGATGGTGCAGCGCCAGCCTACTTTGTCGGCCTTCTTCAGGGGCTAGGTCGAGATACTCCGTGTGTGGTTGCTTTTTGGCCTGCTCATGGCCTCGAGAAAGCTGCGCCCATTACTTCCAAGCACATGAGATAACAGTTGTCACTGCTTCCGCTTAAAGAGGATTTTGCAAAATCCGTAAGCAACAGCAGGATTGTTGAGTGGGCACCGAACTGCCAAGCTTTGGTCTCAAGTTCAAAAGCACTTCAACTATTCAGAGCAGGCATTGGCAGAATTCATAGCAGAGTGGACGCCAACGCAAGATGAAGAAATTCCAGACGAGCATCCCCGCAAGGAGGCAAATAAAGAGTGGCTGATGTACTTTGACGGTGCTTTCGCGCTGCAGCGCCGGTGTCAAGCGTGTGCTTATCGCACCCACCGGAGAGCACCTCAAGTACATAGTCCAGATGCACTTTCCCAAGGAACAAGCAACAAATAATACCGCAGAGTATGAAGGCTTGCTTGCCGTCTCGTGGATTGCGATAGACCTTGGGATTAAGAAGCTCATTGTCAGGGGAGACTCACAACTGGTCGTCCGCCAAGTAAATAAAGATTACCAGAGTCCGTTGATGGAAGCATACGTCGGTGAAGTGAGGAAGCTGGAAGAGCATTTTGAAGGCCTGCAAATGGAACACGTTCCAAGAGCACAGAATGATATAGCTGATGGCCTCTCCAAATGTGCCGCACTTAAGTTGCTCGTGGAACCAGGGATTTTTGCTCAAGCTGACTCAGCCAACCGTGACACCATCAACAGGGCAGAGCAAGAAGAGAAAATTGGTTTCCGGCGACTACTTTCCGGCAGAGCTCTCCAAAGCCGCCGCCAAGAAGGTCCCTAGAACCAATGCAAATATCACCGAGGAGCAGTCTGTCCGGACAAACCACGCAGTTTGTATCGCTGAAGCAACGCCCCGACAAGCTTAGCTCCGCAAGCTTGACGGGATCATCGAGTTCGCGACCAGCGGTCCTTGCCGAGAAGCCGATGGTCCCAAAAGGACAGATGAGCCTTTAGTCTTGTTGTCGAGCCACGTGCTCCAACATGGGCACAACAGATCGCCCATTTCCTTCGCATGTGAGAACTTCCCAAAAGCAAGAAGAAGCGGAAAAGTAGCCCGGCAGCTAAGTATGTACCAGTTTGTTGATAACATCCTGCATGTAAGAGACTCAACGGGTGAAATTGAAGTGTATTTGCCGAAGATGGATGTGTTGCTGGCGGAGATACACGGAGGCATATGTGGTCACCACATTGGCAAGAAGAGCACTTGCCGCAAAGCTTCCAAAAGGTTTCTTCCGCCGAAGCCTCCAGATGCAATCGCACAAGTAACCAAGTGTGAAGCGCAAGGCCCATTCAAGACAGATACACCAGCCAGCTCAAGCTCTCCAGACGATCCCTTTATCCCGCCCTTCTCGGTCTGGGGCTCGACATCTCGCCCCTTCCCCGAAAGCTCGGGGCTTTGAGTACTTGTACGCCGTAATCGACAAGTTCACAAAGTGGCCGGAAGTGGAACCAGTGAGGAAGGTGATAGACAAATACCGCCAAGTTCTTCAGTCAATTGTTTGCCGCTTTGGGATTCCTAATCGGATCATCACCGACAACGCACACAGCTTCACGAAGTCGCACCTTCATGCAAGACGCCCAAGATCTTGGCGCCAAGATCTGCTTTGCTTCCGCTGCTCATCCGAGAAGCAACGGTCAAGGTAGAGGGCAAACGCTGAAGTGCTGCGAGGACTCAAGACCGTAACTTTCGACAGCTGCACAAGTGCGGAAGGAACTGGATCGAGGAGCTGCCGCTGGTTCTTTGGTCGATCAGACGACGCCAAATCGAGCCATCGCCGACACCCTTTGCTCTAGTCTACGGAGCAGAGGCAGTTCTCCCACGGAACTCAGATACGGGTCACCTCGAGTGCTCGCTATGATGAGTTTGAGCAAGAGCAGCTGCGCAAGATGACGCGCTGCCTCGAGGAAGATCGCCTTCAGTGCTGCAGACGAGCTGCTCGTTACAAAGAAGCTTTGCGCCGCTACCATAGCCGCAGTTAATGCCGGCTTCGAGGAAGGCGACCTTGTTCTTCGCCGCTCAATCCGCCAAGAATTCCAACAAGTTGACGCCAAGGGGAAGGCCCTTATCGGGTAAAACGAAATACTAGGCCCGGCGCTGTCCGCTTTGAGACCAAGACGGCTTTCCGTGAGCAATTCCTGAACATAGAGCATCTTCGCAAGTTTTACCTATGAGGCGCGGTTGTCGGAACCTGCTCCGCAACCAACCTTTTGTACAAGTCTTGCCGCTGTTGCATGTAATCCTTTGTACAAAGTCAAGCGCAGACCCTGCATCAAGAAGTTTATGGTTGCGCACATTTTTGTTAAATACATGCTTTATAATCAAATATGCATGTGTTTACTAACATCTTGTGCAGCACCCGCACCCGTAAGTTTATAGTGAGCTATTTGGCTCCATAACTTTTTTTTCTTCTTTCTTCTCAAACAAGAAGAAGGTTCATCCACCCACAAGTTAACCGGGGAGAGGAGGAGATAGTGGTGTGGGCGCTGCCGAGGAACTGCCGCTTTGCCGGAAGACTGACAACAGTAAAAGCTAAGTTGCTAAGTTTGCTTTACCAGTTTTAAATTTTCAAGTTATCTTCCTCGAACGATAGTACTTTGTATGGAAAACCTGCAGCGCTGAGGAACCAAATCGTGACTGGTCGCTACTTTACTTTGTTTCGAGTCCGCCAACAACTTAAGTGAGCTGCGATTAGTCCGCGACGAGGTTGCTTGTCAAGAGCGACTTCGCCAAAGAGTCTGCTGAAGTTCCGCACTCTGCGCCAAGGCAAGGGTGCTCGCACCGACAAGTTTCCTCGAAAGCGAGGGTAAAACATACGAGGGAAGAAATCGAGTAAAGGAAATAACGTTGCATTCGATTGCCTAAGATAGTGTATATTACATGATAACTTGTCGCAGATCTAATAGGCTTTTCTCACAAAACATGATCTACAAATGACAAGAGAAGGATAAACTTGGCGGCCTAATCCACGCGTCGCCTCGAGCTTCTTAACTCCGCCACCCTGTCCACAATGGTGCGATAAGGGTCTTGAGCGCTTCAACATCGGGCGGATGAAGGCAGGGACTTGAGGGCCTTGGAGAAGTCGACGCGGGTTGCGGAAGGCCACCTTCATCAACACCTTCTCGGAGAGCCTCGCACAACTTGGCGTGATTCCTCCGCCAATTGCTTCGAACTCATCCCGAGCCGCCGGATACCCGCCAACACGCCTTTGAAGAATAGGCTGAGCTTGACGCTGGGTTGAGGTTCTCGCCGTGGAATATCCAAGATCTGTCATCCCCAACTCTATCAGCTCATTGTGGATGCCGCAGCGGTGTCCACGAGGCCTTCTCGTCCAATGCATTATACCGTCTCAAGATTATTCTCGGGCGGTCACGCATTCGACAAAGAACTCCTCGGTGGCCTTGATTTTCTCCAGCAGGCCCGCTTCCCGCCCCCGACGCCGCTCAACGCCTCCGCAAGGTGGTTAATTTCAGCTCCAGATCCGCTTTGACGTTTGGCGGCATCGATCTCCTTGATCTTTTCAGCCAAACGACCTCGCAGCTCACCGAGGGTATAAGCGCCCTTCTCACGCCGCTTCAACCCGTGACCTCCTCGGCACTCTTCTCGAGGGTGGACTCCAGCTGAGCCACCTCGCTCCAGCTTCCCTTTACGGCCTCTCAAGGCCGCGCAAAGATCCTTTGCCTCCTGGCGCCCGCTGATCGCTTGTTTCACAGGCGAGATCTTCCTCAAAGCCGCCGAGGTTGATCTTCCGCGCGCCAGCTCACCTTCTAGCAGAGAGCTTCACCGCAAGCCTCTCGCTGCTCCTCAACCTCGCCTTTCTCCAAGATAAAGGCCGTGGCGCCTCAAGAAGCTGCCCCGAGCCTCCGCTATGTCCCGAGAGTCTTTGTTGGCGCTGCGGAGCTCTTCCGACGCTTTCCAAGTCAGCTCCCGCCTCGCGACAAGCGCCTCGACTCCAGCTTTTTTGTCGGCGCGGTAGAGCGACAAGAACTTCCTTAGCAGCTGCTCCTCCTGGTTCACCATCGCTGCTGCTCGACATCAACCAGCGACAGCCCGGGCGGAGGCGAGCAGCTCCGCGATCAAGGTCTCCTTCGGCCGGGCGCCTGGAGCTTGATGCCCATGGGAGCTTGATGAAGACACCTCACCGCTTTTTCGTAGGCGCAGGCTGGGGCTCGAGTTTGGCGCGACATCGTGGCGGGGATCGGCGGTCGGCGCAGCGCCTGCGCCTCCGCGCCTCCGGGCCGCTGGCGATCGCTGGTTCCTCCTCAGCCTCTGGCCAGCCGCCTCGCAGCCTCCTCACCGGCGGGCTTGTCAAGACCAGCCTCCTCCTCCATGTTGGTGGCGCCGACACCGCTGCCGCTGGCGCCCTCGCCGCAGCCTCGGTTTCCATCGGGTCTCCGCAGATGGATCTGGTGGTCGAGGAGGAAGCACAGATCGATGATATTTGGAAGAACAGAACCCAAGGAAAACTATCAAGACAAGAAGGTTACTGCAGTGGGGCTCAGGTCGCGCCTCCACCACCGGAGGGTCGCCGGCGCCAGCCCTGTCGGGAAGCTCCTTGTCGGAGAAGCCTCTTGCCGGAGAGCGCCCTTGGCGGAGAATCCTCCCTTGGTGGCGAGTTGAAGCAAGCAGAATTTCGAGCGCCTCCAGGCCTCCTCGATGAGGCTGGACCTCGGGGTAGCCTCCGTGCTCCATGATGTGGCTGCTCGCTTCCTACAAAATCCAACAAACCAGATATAAGTAACGGAAAAGCACCTGCCGCGCTTAACCACGGGAAGCATACCAGATACTTACGCTGGGGCCAGCCGGGGCTGCTCTGAAGGGTTGCCTGGTCCGCAAAGGAGTCCTGACGTGCCCCTCTGTTGCTGTGGGAGTCGTTCGAGACGACGACCACCGGCGTCTTGGCTTCTCGCGCCTCCGAGCTGACGCTCAAGAGGAAAGATCAGAGGGAACCAACAGATATAAGATAAAGCAATAAGTTGAAGACTACAAATAGCAGCTGCAAGATCTTACTCTTCCTCTTCCTCCTCGAGCTGAGAGCGGATAGATCAAACTCTGCCCCAGCGCGACGGATTGGGGGAGAAGACCCTCTGGTGCTTAGCGGGTGCAGGGGCCACGACCTGAAGGCCCCGAGCCTGCCGCTGGCGGAACGAGACGCCTCCCGCTGCAACAGATTTCCGCTGTAGAGCACGCTGGGCGGCGAGGCGGTTGCTGGACCATATGCTCCCGCCATTTCTCCGGGTCCTCCGAGACGCCTCTTGGCGGGCGGCGAGCCCTCCCGCGGCAAGCTACTTGACGGCGGAGGAGAGGCGCCGCAGCAGGCTCACTTGGTCGCTGTCGGGCTCGGCCTGCTTCCTCCTCACCGATGAACTCCTCTTGGTCGGCAAGGCTTGCCGCCGCCCTCTCCGCCTCGACCGCGGAACTCAAACGCGCCGGCGGCAGCCTCGCAGCCTCCTCCACCCTTGTGGCTATACGCGCCATCTCCCGAGCAAAGGTGTCGCGGTGAGCCGCCTCTTCTCGCCGGCGCTGACCGCACTTCGCATAAGTCGTCAAGAACTGCTGCACTATGTCATCGGGCGGTTCTCGCCAAGTTGGAACGATCCCATGGGAATCGCAGACAACGGCATTATCGCTACAGATGCGATTGCGCCGAAGTTGTTGCACAAGGGCACAACTCCCTCGCAACATGCACCATCCAGGTTGTCCGCCAGAGCTTGAACAGCTCCCGCAGCATGCCGCCAAGCCCGTGGTAGTGAAGTTCCACTTAGGCCTGACGCAGCCTCATGATATCCGCCTGCTCGAATTCCCAAGCAGTCCTCCTTTTTCCTGCAGGGTGCAATGCGGCGCGGCGAAGGAAATCGCGCCTAACTGCCCCCATGGTGAGCCCTGCTGTCGGAGGCGCAAAATCCTAGTCGTAGTATCTTCAACTTGTCGCCCTCCCGCCAAGTTGCTCCAATCGCTGCTACTTAACTATGGGGTTTTATGCAGGGCGGTAAAAGGCTGTGGCTCCTCCTCTAAGATCCAAGACCACCAGCCTCCACTCCTCCCACTTGCTGCGCAACCTCCGCCAAGGTATGCTTCCTTCTTGCCGATCCTAGAGGTCCATGCACCCTCCGCAAGCGGCTCTCTCTCTCGCTGGGTGAGAAGTAATGGCGAAGAGGGCGACATTTGGTGGACTCTCGACGGTTCTCGCAGAGATGTGCGAAACAGCCAAGGTGAGAACGGCGCTGGGGGTGAAGTCAAGAAGGCGGAGGCCATAGGTGTTCATGACATCACGTAAAATTAGAAAGAAAGGGCAGAGCCCGCACTGTAAGAAAATCGCAAGAAGGGGTACCAAGGAGACCTTGGCAGATGTGGCGGCGGAGATGACCTCGCGCGGATGCGCCGGTCACCGCTGACTGTAAGAGGTAGTACCCATCCCGCAGCTCCTTCCCGCCGAGCAGGGGTCAAGAGAGCCCGCTTTTCCGCAGAAGGCCATGAGCCGCTCGGCCGCGGATTTCACGCCTTCCCTTATCGGCCTTCGAGCCATAGGGAGTCGTGGTGGAGGAAGCCGACGGGCGGGGTGGCACCGGCGGCGTGGAGGGGCGGAGCCGCCTCTCAGGCTCGAGAAGGAAGGGAAAAGCGACGGGGTTTTCCGATGTGACAACGAGGGCAAGTGGGCGCCCCGCCCTGCTTCCCCGCTTATAAAGGGAGAGGGACGGCGCCCGATTTTTCCCATTAAAGGAAGCCCCACGATCTTCCCACGACGCCACGCCCCATACGCGCTGCTCGTGGGAGACGTGGTGGGTCCAAGGCAAGTGACGGCGAAGACAAGACCACGACGCCTGCTTTTGGGCTTGGCCCAACCAGAGCTTGGCGCAGGTGGCCCAGCCCGGGGGTCCTATCGGTGCATTAGAGTAGGGTACCTAGTACCCCGAACTCGCAGCACGGACAGTTGCAGCGCCTCATGGCCGGGCCGGCCCGATGGCAGCCAAGATCTCTCAGCTGCCCCTTGGAGCCATTCAAGAACAAAGAAGTCAAGACCCCTGCAAGAGAAGCTTGCCGGAAGGCCACCTGGTATGCTAGCGGAACGAGGCCCCGGCAAGAGGAGCTTGCCGAAGGCTTGGCGCGCTGAACCCCCAGCGCGACAAGGTTCCCGCCATGCAAGGCGCTTGTCCGGCGGGCGACCTCTCTTCATCTCCGCTCCAGATCACCCGCCAACGTGTCACCACGGGCTCTCCCGAGCACGCTGGGTCGACGGGCTGTGCAGCCAGCGGGAGTAGCGACAACGGCGCTAGACAAGCCACCATCGTGGGCGGACGGAGGCACACTTAACGGTCCCTCATATAATCGCTCGGGCGACTAAGATTTGGCATTGATGACTCTTGTCCCTTGCCACGAGTTAGGTATAGGTTATCGTGACACTGCATAAAGCGTGTACCAACCTAGGTTTTTACCATTGTGACCTTGTCTACTTGCCACATGTGGTAGCCCCTTGTGCCTATAAAAGGAGGCCCGAGGGCAACGAGAGGAGGTCTGATTCTGCTGGGTTTCTAGTCTAGCTCCAGCTTAGTTCATCACACCTGCTAGGTCTTGTAGCCCGTGATTGCTCCCTAGCAAGAACACTAGATAATCCACAAAGCAGCAATAGGAGTATTATCTCCTGAGAGCTCCGGCTGGGTAAAACCTCACGCATGCATCGCCGACCCGCTTTTGTGCAGTCCTCCCCCTCCGAACCACAAAGGGACCCAGTCCCAGAGGGTGCTCATGGGCACGATCAGCTCTTCCCCGACATCCATGATGGAGAGATCTGTTTTTCCTTGGTCTTCAAATTCACAAGAAGAAATGGCATCTTTATATATCAAGAAAAATACCTCCAAGATTGTCTCAAGAAGTTTGGAATGCAAGAGTGCAAAGGATACACGACGCCAATGCCAACCTAAACATCACTTGGGTCCCGACGACAATGGTAAAGAGTTCGATCAAAAGGTATACCGCCCATGATTGGTTCCTTACTTTACCTATGTGCATCTAGGCCAGATATTATGCTTAGTGTTTGCATGTGTGCTCGATTCCAAGCGGCACCAAAGGAATCACATCACTTAGCCTGAAGTTTAATTCTTCATATTTGGCTCACACCCCAACACTGGATTATGGTATCCAAAGGGCTCAAAATTTGATTTGGTTGATTTTCGGATGCTGATTATGCTGGTGACAAGGTGGATCACAAGTCTACATCAGGCACATGTCACTTTCTGGGACGATCACTGTCTGTTGGTCTTCAAAGAAGCGTAACTGTGTCACTCTCAACTCGCAGAATCTGAATACATTGCTGCGGATCTTGTTGTTTCAGCTTCTATGGATGAAGCAAACTCTCAAGGACTATGGCATCAATCGACACAAGTACTTTTTTTCATGCGACAATGAAAGCGCCATCAAGATTGCCAACAATCCAGTCCAAAGACTCAAGACAAAGCACATTGAAATTGGCCATCATTTTCTCGTGGATCATGTCATGAAGAAAGATATTGACATCATTCACGCCAACACCAAGAGCAATCGCAGATATCTTCACAAAGCCCTTGGATGAGAAAAGATTTTGCAAGTTACGGTGAGCTAAATATCTTGAATCCTCAAATGTCCCGTGATCAAGCACACATCCTAACACTTATGCATGTTGATGACTTAGATGTGCAACACACGAAGTAACGATGTCTTCAATCTAATGAAGACTTACATTCCGAGTGTGAATACATTAACGTGGAATTTGACTTCAGAGCGCCACGATATTTGTGCGCCGTGTTCCGGTCTAATACTTCCTATAATGTGGGTAACGCCACCACCAAATTTCTTTTTGTTTGAAGTGTTTCACCATGGCATTATTTCTGCAATATCTTCAAGCATTTGATTTGAGTTCAACTTCAACTTTCACTATGTTGATTTGTTGTCATATGATATATATATATTGTTCTCTCTCTACAAAGATTCACTTATAGCTATGTCTTCAAGTTGAATCTTTTGAACTAAGTGAATGTGATCGGACCCCAATCTCTATGCTTTCTATCTCAAACTCTATCTGTCCAAATCATATGCATTCTATTGAAATCTGTCGAATGTCTTCTCGCCATTCTTGTCGCAGAAGACACAGAGACAAACCTTAAGTCTGTGTTAAATGATTCATCTTATGTTGAATTTCGGAGAAGCCGCAACGACCATCCGACAAACCCGGGTGAGGTGGAACGTGGGACATCTCGTAGTATGTTGCATGCGCCACGTGCCCTCTCGATGTGAACCGCCAGGGCACCTGCAGAATTGCGCTGTGCCACTCATCCCCTTATAAATACCTGTCCCTCGCGGTAAAGAAAATCTTCTTCCACCTCTCCACCTCGTCAAAACCCTAGCGCCACCGCTTAGCTCGACGACGCCGCGACGAAGCGCTTTAGCTGTCGCGACCTCTTCGACGCCCTCACGCCGGCCGCGAACATCTTCTCTCCGCCAGAGGTGTCCTCCACGCCAAGTTAGGGCACGATGGACTGAACTTCGGCCTTTCCTCCCGCCTAGCAGTTCTTCAAGCGGTAAATATAACTCTATTTTTACCATCTTTTGATCTTCAAGATTCATCCTACTTGCCAAAATTGGTTTCGCCCATACTATGTTAGATCTATTCTGTCTCAGATCTCAGATCGCTTAGTATATTCACTTAAGCTTCACAACTAGTTAGATTCCTCACTTGTACTTATTCACGGATTCGCATAAATCGAACCAACTCTCAACAGATAAGGAATGTCTTCGATCATGAGGTCAATGTCTTCAAACCGATTTATCTTCAAAATCTTCCGAGAATGCATATGACCTCTTCCCTTCCTCGTGATTCTAATGCTGTCAGTGTACATGTCCGTGGAGAATCCTTTGGTTCTCATAGTTTGCATTCGCTTGTAGAATTCTTACAAGATCAAACTAACTCTCCCGGCCGCCTCGTCTGTCAAGCAAACGCAAGCCTTTTGAAGTTTTGAACATGAAGCCATTCAGTTTGAAGCTCATGGCTACAGTATAAATCAGTCAGAAGGGCGGCAGACATGGCATGAGGGAACCTCAAAAGATCTCGCTCGATGACCTCGCAGAGCTGTACAAGACAGATCCCAAGAGACTTATAATCAACGCAAGACGCGAATCCAATGGATTCGCCGCTATTGGGCTGAACAGTGGTTCAAGTACAATTTCGTCACACGAATATGCCGAGAAGAATGCCATCGTAAGCCCTTGGGGTGATATTCTGCTTCGAGGCCTTCCTCCCAAGAACATGGCTGAAGCTATTGCACAAGGTTTCTATCCTTGCATGGTCCGTGGACCACAGCCGAAAATGCCGAATTCGACGCCTTCTGCTCGTGTCGGACGACAATCTCTTCAAGCGCAACTTCCAAGACGCAAAGGCTTCGCAAAGGAAAACAAGAAGTCATTGGGATTAGACTTCAACCCCGGTCGTCCGCTTCCTCGTCGGCCGACGGCTCACGCGATGTCGAACCCAATGTCATCGGTCCTTTTCAAACCTTGATGGCCTCATCACCTACATCCTGGTCCAAGGTGCCAAAGTGGATCACTCGATGATGAGGCTGATTCGATGAAGCCCCAGCCCAGCTCCGCTTCCCGCTCCAAAGCCGCAGGCTTAAGAAAGTCAAGGCTCCAAAGTCACTGCTCCTCCAAAAGCTTCACGTGAAGCCATCGCCACCGCCTCCTCCCGCCACCGCACACCGAGGATCAATCCTCAGATTCCAAGAAGACGGAGAAGAGAAAGAAAATTGTCAAGAACACTGAATCGACATCGACCCTCGCTGCCATTCTGCGTGAAGAGCACATTGATCTGTCAAGTGATGATGATCTTGCGATGATGCCTTGAGCAACTTATCAAGAGCAAAGAAGAAGCGTAAATCTTCAACAACTTGCCTCTCTTTGATGTGGCAATCATCCATCACTTCATTGATGAATGGTTTGATACCCCAAACATCAGCTTTGAAGATCTGCAACTTCCTATTGGCCTCAGCTGCCTCTTTCAACGGCGCCATTGCTTCCGAGCTAGCTCTAGCTCAGCGGATTGTTGAATCAAGCACAAGATTGACTATGAGAAGGCTCAATTCAAGAAGCATATGGCTGCACTCTCGGTGCAAGACGTTAAAACTTCAAGGTCATGCTGCACGACCTCAAAGAAAACTTTGTCAAGAAGCGTGAAGAAGCCAGAGGCTCGTGAGCGCATGAAGGCTCGGCCGACAAGTGCGTGCTTGCCTACAATGAGGCCGAGAAGCGCAAGGCTCTTGGCCGCCCCGCATCGACCCCTGTGATGGCTGCAAAGAAAAGAAGTCTTCAACTGACCAAGCTGCACCTTCAAGGCAGGAAGATCCCGCATAGTCTTCCCAAGCAGCATGACTGCCTCAAGCCAAAGGTCCGGCCAACCGCTTCTTAATGAAGAAGACGAGGGCTGCCGAGGCTGAAGCCGTAAAAGGAAAAACTCGACGCCTCGATGCTGCTCCTCCAAGAAGAAGCTTAAGACCAAGAAGAATCGGGCTGCTCCCACAGAGCCCTTTGATTGTTGAACCCATTTCGTGGTTCTCTCCCGCCCCGCAACCCAAGAACTTCGATGACTGCTCATGAGCCTCGCTTCCACAGAGGCTCCTCAAGTCAAGAGATTCCAGAGCTGATCCCATCATCGCCAAGACATTGGTCACCATGACAATGTTGAAGATGATGAAGTTCTTCCTCAAATCGAGTACAATGTGGTATCATCGCCTGTCAGCATTTAACAGCGAACTCATCAAGATTGGTCGCCCTTCCGACGCCAATTGCACAGATGCTTCATGGGCTGATCGCCCGCAACAACAAGACTCCCCCAAGATTCCCCAACAACAAGTCACTCCCCAACAACAACAAAGCAAGAAGAAGAGGAAGACTTTGAGGCCCAGCAACCCCATCTCCAAAGGCGCCGCCATCATTTCGCAGCTTCGCAAAGGTCAAAGGCCTCAAGTACTCTCTCGAGCTGCCCCGTAGGAGAAGTGCACCACCAACCTGTTGCACGCCAAGTGTTTTCTAAGCCACCCAACTGTGAATGTCTCTCGAGTCCGGCCAAAGCTGTTGAAGACAATCCGCTGCATCACCAAGACACCCAAGAAGAAGAAGAACGTGTCCTACACCCCCAATAATTGAAGAAGTGATCCCCGATATCAACGCAAAGTGCCCACCCTCCAGCTCCTCAAGTGGAGGTTGAAAACATTGAGGCTGCCACCTCCAACACCAATGAAGCCAATGACGGGTCATGGCTGAAGCCAATGTGGAGCCTGTCCCAACCGCCTCAAGCCATGAAGGAAATGTGCTGAAGCCAATGAGGCAACTGCCCCAAGCATATGCCGAGCAGCCTCGAAGCCTCGCTTGCTGCCACTGCCCCAGCCTCCGCCACCAAGGCCCTACACAATCGAGCAAGCATACAACTATGGCGAAGCTAGTCACAAGAAGATGGCCTGCTCGTCCCTCCGCCTCATGCCTCGGGTCCTCGCCTGACTATCATATTGAGCATAGGCCTCAGGTCCATAAGCCGGAGCCAAGACTGCCAAGGTTTCCAGGCACTGCCACCTCAACGGGTTCTTTCAATGCAAATGGCTTCAAAGCCCAAAATACTTTCTTTGACAGTGCAAAGAACCCCTACACAAGGCCAAGGATCTCATCTGACCGTTTCTGGAGCTATCAGCAAAGAAGCTATTACTCCTGTGTTCAGATGATCAAGGCCGATTTTCCTCATATGCGCCTTTGACATCGGGCCATTGCCGACTGCAGGCTTAGAAGAAGCACTTGATTGCTTTCATGATGCAGGTCTGCTTGGTTTCGTTACGGACAAAGAACACTGGAATGAAGAATTAGTGCTTCAATTCTATGCTACCCTCCACATCCGCGGCTACAACAGAGATACGAAGACATGGGTTCTCGAGTGGATGACAGAAATGTCCATCATGAAGCCAAAGCTCTTGACATCATTGAGCTCACAGCCTACCCACTCCCGGAGAGCTGTTTGAACTCGATGTCAACTCCACCGCGATGCCTTGAGAGCATATTTCATAAGCCGTAACCCGACATGAGTCGATGTCGAGCATGATGAAGCCATCGCCACATGACGCTGAATACCTCAAGACTTCTTTGTTGATGACCTTGAGTATCCGCCTCGCACTATATATCACATCATCAGTGAACTCTATGGCCAATCAAAGGGCATTCATCGTCCGCAAAGCTTGAAGGAGCAATGAAGACATTGGTCTTCTACATCCTCAATGGCATCAGCTTCAACACGCAAGAATTCTTCATTCGACAACCGGCTTCGTCTCGATCTGATCCGCTTGGTCCAAGTTCTATGCTCCATGGGTCATGCGCCTCATCAAGATGCACTCGCTATCAACTATCAACTATCAACCTCCGCCGCAATCATCTGATCTTTCTACCAGAGGTTGATATGTCTGCTGAGCCATATACCCCGAGCCCGCCAAAACGCCACTAAGTCTTCGTAATGCAGATCACCACAGCTTCTCTCAACCCATGGAAGGCGCCCAAGCAGATCTCGGTTCTATCCTCCGGCTGGGAACACACGCCCGCCTCATCGCGCACGGACTGAAGCCACCGAGAGCACAATTGGCCAAAGGCCTCTAAGCGCCTCGAGTCCTCAATGATCGAGAACTTCTGTGGCGCCGCATCAAAAGCAAGATAAGCATCACTCCTGCCTCGTTGCCAATGCAAAGCCTCTTGGTGGACGCCAATCGCATTCGCAACCTTGCCACCAAGAATGCTTTTGTCACTCACGAGACTTGTCGGCGATCATGGAAGAGTTTGACCTCGCTCTGGTCAAGGCATCTTCAAGACGATGGCTTCACCGAACGCTTCAAGTTTGACTCCACCTCCACGGAATGCAGTCCCACGATTTAACTCCATCACTTGAAGACTCGACTATTCTTCCTCCGCGCAATCGCCAATGCCAGAGTGATCGATGATGAAGCCGATGCTACTTCACCGCCTACTGCATTTAATCGACATCGCGCCAAGCTCGCTCGCACCGCCAACCAACAACGACAACCTCCTGCTGCATCATCTTCTTCAAGAGGACGAGTAGATGCTCTATGTCTTCAAACCTTTTTGGTCCTCACTGACAAAAGGGGGAGAAGCATATGAGTTTGATAGTCTTCAAGCCGGTTCATAAGGGCGGTTGCACTATATTTTGCCTAGTGTTTACAACTCTCGCTTTTGATACATTTGGTTCTTTGAGTTGTAACACTTAAACTCGATGGTCGCTCTCGCTACTTATTTGCTTTACTCGTGCGATGATAAATTCAGATGATAAGCGATTATAACTTCCGTGACTTAGATCATTCTCGCAGACGCCCATTTTTCATTATGCATGTCATTATCTTAGCTATATCATTTCATGCATGATGAATTATCTTCATAAGTTGAAGAGGATCTCCACAAGTACAACCTGCCATGTGCATTTGCATTCCAAAAGCAAACTACTTATATGCACATCTTCAGGGGGAGCCTTTGCCACTTATGAAGACAATTCCTATCCTTACCATGTCACATATATTATCCCCATTGAAAACTTCAACCATTTTGTCATCAATCACCAAAAAGGGGGAGATTGTAAGTGCATCTAGTGCCACCCCTAGTTGGTTTTGGAGTATTGACGACAAATGTGGTTGAGGGACTAATGCGCTTGTGAGAATTGCAGGATAACGCAGGTAGTGTCCCTCATTGATTCGGTTTACCTACCGGAGATGACCCTAAAAATGTATGAAGACATTGACGATAATGGTGGTATGTGAAGATATTCACATTGAAGACTATGACATGAGAAGACATTGAGTGAAGACTATGGAGCCGAAGATCGTGTCGCTTCGTTGTTTCTTCTTCTTTGTTGAGTCGAGGAACCACCGCATCGTTAAGTGGGGTCCAAGTGATCATAGTTAGAATGACTCAAGTGATGCTCAACCTAAATCCTATGTCTTCGAAAGCCAAGACAATGAGAGCAAAACTTATCCAGAGCTAGATGAGTCAGCTTTGCTTGTAGCCCAAGTAAAGTTGCCGTGTGTGTTTGAAATCGACTGCTACACGTGTCGGCCTTAGTGACCTGTGGTCATTTCGACATAACAGGTCGGGTTGCCTAGTGGCTATAAATAGCCCACCCCCACGCCATAAATTGGTGGCTGCTCAGAGTTAGTGCACGGATTTTGTCGCTTGAGAGCAACCCACCTCAAGCCTTTGAGAGAGAGAAACTTTGCAGGACAAAGCCCAAACACCTAGAGCCAAAGAGTGTTAGGCATCACCAAGTTTTCCTGTCTCAGTGACTCAAGACTTATTACACTTGAGGACCGTGAATCCTCCACGGGTTAGGCGCCATGCTCGAGCATCCAAGAGTCATTGTGGATTGCCGTGAACGCTGCCTCAGGAAGGTTCGAAGTCTACCTTGAAGACTTACCAGAGTGATTGGGCGAGGACTGTGTCCTTAGCTCAAGGGGAATAAGGTGAAGACGCTGTCTTCGAGTTGAATCTCAGCCTCCCTAACTAGATGTACAGCTTGTCACAAAGAATCGAACTGGTCCAACAAACTCGTGGTCTTCAACAAGTGACCGGTTCTATCCCTTCCCTCCTTACCTTGAGTTTGTCTTCGTGAAGTCATTGCTTATATGTCTTATCTGTTTGACTTCATTGCTTGACTACTTCTGTTAATTGGCTTCATACTATCTTCCATCCTGATCCTACTACCAAGCTGCTATTAGTCTTGTACTTTCACGTCATTGCATACTAGACTATGGTTTGCTTGTTGTAGTTTATCTTCCGCTGCATATCAATTAGGTCATTTCTATTGTTTGTCTTCAAACATTCATGTTTTGAAGACTTTCCTAAAATCGCTTATTCACCCCCTCTAGTCGATAACTAGCACTTTCAGCGTCGGTCATGGTGTTGATTGAACGTGGGTGCCTTTAGCAATCGGCTGATCGACAAAAAGTGCGGCACGCCTAGCTAGGCTTATCCTTTGCTTTCTCCG